>PVIU01005536.1:0-112082 GCA_004026605.1 Ondatra zibethicus | reverse complement strand
TTTTGAGAACCGAGTCTTTTTGAATGCACTCCTTCCTAGGCCAGGAGGGATGGGGGTGGGCCTTGGACTTCCAACAGGGCAGGGCACCATGCCCTCTTTCAAGGAAGAAGGGGGAGGGAGGAGGGGTGGGGGGTAGTGGGAGGGGACCGGGAGAAGGGGAAGAAAGGAAAAAAATTTTTTTTTTATCTTTAATTATGTTTTGAATGGAAAAAATAAAACAAAACAATGTATGGGAAAAAAATATTGAGTATATGTTTCATCCTATGCCATGGGCCTTAAAGCCAAGTAAAAAATGGTTGGTTACTCCCCTGAAGTTCATGTCACTATTACACTTCTTGGTACTCAGACTTATGTGGATATCTTTATCACATTTTTCCTCTCAAGGCTCAGGGACCTAGACAGAAGATGAGGTTGGAAGATTTTAAGGGTCAGATTTGGCCAATGAATTTAAGGAAAGGAGCATTTTTCAGACACAACAAGGCTGGTACACGTATGAACTCATGGAGACTGAGACAGCATGTACATGACATTACACAAACTCAAGACAGACATTCACAGCACAAGTGAAAGAAGTGGGCACAAAATTCCCACCTCATCCTATAAGCTATTTACAAATAGTAGCTTCTAGAAAAGAGAAAATAATTTTTATTCAGTGGAGTGACACTGGATCTATCAGTGACATTCCAGGGCAGGCCTAATGCTTGGGTAATATAAATTAAGCTCTGTATTTTTCAGTGGTTTTAAAATTTTGTTTTTATTTTTGCTCATTTTGTTTTAACAAAAATATTTTTTCATGCAGTGCATCTTGATTAAAGTTTCCCCTCACGCCTTGGGCTTCCCACCGGGCAGGGTAACCTGCCCTCTCTTAGGACTGGAGGGGAAAAGGGGAGGGGGAGTGGGGAAGCAGGAGGGAAATGGGAGGAGTGGAGGAGGTGGAAATTTTGAATGGTACTATAATAAAAAATTAAATGTGGAAAAAAAAGTTTCCCCTCACTCTACTTGACTTTAAGAGGGAGAATGAACATCAAGTTTGTTGGGTAAGGAAGAAAGATATGAGAGGAGTTAGACAATGGCAAAGAATCTGATAAACATATATTGTATGAAATTCCCAAAGAATAAAAAAATAAAGAAAACCGAAATATATATTTTCTATAGACTATTTGTCTCCAATATTTTGTTATAGTCATAGCTAGCCAGCACAGTGACTTAACTACATGGTTTCTAACAATGTTGGCCACCAAAATGAACTAACAGCTGCTAAGTATACCTGTGAGAAAATGACTGCCTTTGATTATTAGTAAATTATTTTGTAGCTGAAGAAAGAGTAAGACAATGATAAAAATGAAGTTGGTCCATAAAAATGTGGCAAAGACAAATACAGCAGTGCTGTGGAATATTCATATTCTGTGTGGAGGTATATTGTGATTGGTGTAATAAAAAGCTAGACAGCCAATTACTAGGCAGAAGGTATAGGCAGGACTTCCAGGTAGAGAGAAGTAGGAGAAGTAATCTAGGCACAGGAGCAGTCAGGAGACATGAAGAGGAAACAGGATGAACAAGTAACAACACATGATAGTATATAGATTAAAATAAATGGGTTAATTTAAGGTATAAGAGAGAGATAGGAACATGTTGAAGTTATAGGCTGAGATTTCATAGTTAATAAGGATTCTCCATGTTATTATTGTGAGCTGGCGGCCCAAAGAAAAAAATACAACTAGGTATAGCATCAAATGTGGTGGCACATATTTCCATGTATTGCAAAAGAAAGGCTTAAAAAAAGTTCCAAACACATACACTTGGAGCCAGACATGTCTTCCTTCACAGGGCATCTGGATCCTATGTTACTTTGTTGACTTTGAATTTTTTAAATGCTAATGTACAAAAGACAAAAGCTGTTGGAAACATTAGATTATTGAAACTGCTTAATGGACTTAATATATATTTTAAGAATGTTTTAACTTCAAAATGAAAGTCAGAAGATATGTTTTGTTGAGGTAAATGCCTTTGGTTCCATGGGACACAAAAAGTTATGGTTCTCTTCAAAATTAATGAAGATCAGATTTGATTGGGGTAGACCTGAAAATCTTGGCTACAGATATGAAAAACCACAAGAAATACTACAGGATAGATGACATATATGTTGACCCCTCTACTGTGGAAACAGCTCTGACACTGGATGAGACATGGTAAGTCTTATTGGCTACAGAGTCATCATAACTTATTAGTGCATGCTATCCTTTCCTACAGTAGGAATAGAAGTTTGCTTATACAGTCCAATCAGATTTATAAAGTTGACAGATGCCTTTTACCTGCTCAAACATAAAACAAAAATAAACTTTAACAGACTTATGCACATTGCACATTCCATACTTCTGTTAATACAGATATATGCTATCTTTAAAAGTTTGTGTGTTTTCAAAACAAAAGAACCAAACACCAATGAATACAAGTAGCCCAGGTTATCAAGCCTTTCAAAATTCCTCTGTTTCAATTTCCTCAAAATTCTGCATTCAAAACATCTGTAAAACTTCTAGCTGAGATGGTTCAGCCTCACAGACTATACAGCCAAAATGTCAGATAAGCTCAACACTTTTCCATCGCACAGAGATTAAACAAAAGATAATACAGTTATCTCTCCAAGGATTTGACTATTATCTCAGTTTCCTCAAGGTCTCCTAAAGATGCCATCAACTCCACACAAGAGGAAAACAGTCTAGAGAACATGATGCCTACATTCCCAAGAGGTGGGGTGGGTGAGTTTTGGTTATTAAGTGGGTTATGGATGTTTGTCATTGTTTAGGCAGGTTAGTTACAAGTTGTTATTGGTCATGGTCAGGGTAAAAGCTAAACAAAGGAGATTAGATTTGGGGATCTCTTTCTGAATAAAAAAAGGAGTTTATAGTATAGGAGTGATGAAATAAAAGGGTGGGTTTTTTGAGTCTACTTTTGAATGACCACTAGTCTCAAATATTTTTCATTGGTATGGATTTTTATATATTGATACAAGTTTAAGATTGTTTTGTTATACTGTATATATATTTCTACTTTTGTTTAAAGTATTGTACCTATGCAGCTCATTGCAAAATGTAATGTAAAGATTTAATCATTGAAATCTATTTAGGACAATAAAGTAAGATAGATTGGTAGATACTTATCTATAGCAATCAAACTTACAGTCATGTTAGGTATATTTTTAAGGTCAAACAGAGACATATTTTAGATAGAGGGTCTTCAAACACCTCTGAGACTTGTATAATATGCCATTTAAGATGTTTTAATAACATAAGTCTTTTTACAACAGTAAGACATGTTTCTTCCTGGAAGAAAAAAATTACTTCCAAAAAGAATGTTGGGCATTGAAGAACTTCCACATGGAGTTTGTTTTTATGTGGCAAAGCTAGCCATTAGACAATAAACTGCCCTTACCTTTATCGCTGACAGAATTTTGTTCAAACTGGACAAGCAGGATACAAAAGAAAGTGACTGTTGAACTTTGTCAAGAAAAGGCAGAACAATCCTTCAAAATCCCTGCTTCACAGAAAAGTCTGTCAGATATTCTAGGCCAGTAGGTCAAAGATGGATTCTCTAATGTTGCAGAGGAACATTGGTGATGGTCCAGGAAGCCATATGTCTTTGTCATTTCTATAGCTTTAGAAGTTTGCTTGCTCTGAACTTCGTGTTTATTTGGGTAGTATTATACCCTTCTCAGGACTTTGATGGGGCTGAAGACTAGATAGCTGTAGTTATAGTTTTTCACATTAACAAATTCAGAAAAGAAATTCACAAAAGGGTATAAAGTATTAGGATTGAGAGACAACTTAAGTTGTTTATCTAAAAAATTTTTGTAGTCTAAAAAGATAGTTGTCAGTTGTTAAAGTTAGGATAAAGAGGAAACTATGTACAAAACTTTGGACTCTCTAAGATAGGATAGATAATGGAATATTATCTCTGAATTTGCCAAATATAGATATGCTGGATATTGTAACTATAATTCTTACCTGATAATTGTTCTTATTGAATAAAGTTTTACTATATTAGAATTAAAACCTTCCTTTTTATTTAGACAAAAAGATGGAAATGTTGTGGGATATTTGTATATGTTGTGAAAGTATGTTGCTGTGATTGGTGTAATAAAACGATGAACAGCCAATAGCTAGGCAGGTGGTATAGGTGGGACTTCTGTGCAAAGAGAGGAAGTAGGAGGAAGAATCTAGGCACAGACAAGAAGCAAGGAGACATAGATGGGAAACAGAAGGTACAAGATGGAAGAGAGGCAATTCCACATTATAGAATGTAGATTAATATAAATGGGTTAAATTAAGTTATAAGAGGTAGTTAGAAGTAAGCCTAAGCTATTATCTGAGTTTTCATAATTAATAAGAATCTCTATGTCATAATTTGGGAGCCAGCTGGTAGAACAGAAAAAAACTCATTACACAACAGTACATGCACTATGTGGTTATATAACATTTCTAAAAATAACCTTGTGACATAAATATTATCCATTTTAAATTTTCAACACACATGTAAATCATTAGTAAAATAGGAAACCATTGCCATCAAGGTAAAACATCAAAAGTTCAAAAATTTGGTTTCAGTTATTATGTATAGATTAAATTAACTAAGATTTTATTTCCTTGGAAATTATTAAACAGAACTTTTTACAATATGAGTTTAGGTGGGCTTTTTGTGACAAAATTTATTTAAATAATCTATGTTAAAAGACATTAACTTTTCTGCCCTTTTATATTTCCTGTATATATCAAATCTTCCTAGGACCATACGGTCTAGAGCTATTCTACATAGCAACAAATATTTGCAGGGGAAAATATTTCTTGGCTCTCATTTAGTCTTTGTACCAATGTGTTTGCCAATATAGTGACATTTTCCTTCCCAGTCTTTTTTGTGATAAGGAGAAATGTTTTATTTCTTAGGATGAGTCTGCATACAGTCCATGCAAAAGAAACAGACAGTCAGAAATTCTAGCACCTAGTCATTTGAAGAGGGAAAAACATAAGGCCTTGCTTCTCTCATTTCTGTTCTCAATAGCTCAGTGTCCTATAGCACTTAAACACCAGCAGTGTGAATAGCAAAGAGAATCCAAGAGAATAACAAAGCTTAACTTTCTGTTTTAAACCATTCCATATTCAATTTGTGATTTATTATAGCCACCCTAGGAAACAAATGTTTGCAATGAGTTATATTTTTCTCCAAAAGTAATTTACCTGTTCAATGTTTTATTTTTTTTAAAATATTTCTCATTGTTAAACAGTTACTTTTTAAATTATATAGATGATATTGTGATACCTTTAAGTCTTTTTTGTCTTTGGTTGAGTTTCCAGAAACAGACTTGGGATTGAAGAGAATGTGTGAATACTGGATAGGACAGAGACTCAGGAGGATCAGAATGGCAGGAATGTTTTAGACTGATGTTGTCACAGGCGCCAGATGGTTTTAAAACATGTCACTTTGGTGCAATTTCTTACTTAGTCACAGATAATTAACACACCATTTATACACAAAAAAGAAAGAGAAAGAGAAAAATTTCTTTGAAAATCGAGGTACTATTATTCATGACAGATAGTCATTCTGACCATATAAGGGGAATATGAGAAAAAGTGGTTGGACAGTCAGTGTATTCTCCATTACTCACCATTGATGATTTCTCCATTGTTTTTGTAGGCCAGCTTTTGGGGGCTTTGTGTCCTAACCAACTATCTTATGAGTAGGATGATGGAATGAACGCGTCTATTGATCTCTCTGAGTCATGTGGACAATTTATTAGTTTTATTAGTGTTTTTTTTTCTGCCCATAACCGAGGCTTTTCCTGCTCTACTTAATTCTGTCACATCTCCATCTCCTACTTTTACCAGCAGGACACATCTGTCTTAAGTTCTACTGTGCCACCTCTCCTTTCCAGTGCTCCCGATATTCACTGTGATGACAATTTTAGCAAAATGATGTCTGCAGAGCCCATCCTTGTGAAGCAGGATCACTGCAGAGGTAGGATCCTTTGTTTAACCTGTCACTGCACAACATACATCTGTTATTAACGTTTGTAAAAAGCAGGCACTATGCTTCCTATATTTTAACTTTATTGCGGTATTGGCTTGAACTATATCTTGAAGGGTTATACATAGAATATTCCTTCATATATAACTAAAATATATACTGGCTTATTCATCACTTATCATTAAAAATGACTAGATCAACTGCGCACAGTGCAGGAACCAACAGCACAGACAGGTTTTTAGTACTGCGAGTGGGTCCATTGTTTCAGTCATTAAGTGAAGAAAATAATTGCATCCATATCATAATGTAGATGGGATGGATTGAAAGATCCAAGTACTTAAATCTCTTCTAACCTTATCTGAGATGTAGGATGCTATGCAAAGGCTGTACAAACCAAATGTAAACTTTTACAATCTTATATCTGGAGTTGTTTTATTTACAGAACTTCATATATAGAATTCCACCCAACTGTGGTAAAAGATGGAAAAACAAAGTGAAATGGTGGCATGTCTGTATCCACTGTATTGATGGACTAATAAAGGTTTAATATTTATAAATAACTGGCATCAAATATTCTAAGTACCAGAGTTAGATAAAATAGATATATTTCTGAAATATTCCATGAAATATCTTCTGCTTTAAATATTTTAACACATTATATTGTTTTATTAAATGTGGAGCTGATGATGGCTTCTGATTTTCCCACCCTTCGCTGCTAGTACTCAGAGGATCTGTTTTCCACTGCAGATCACAGTAAGGATGCGGGGCAGGAGAAGGGAGGCAGTAGAGAAGGAGAGGAAATAGGGAAAGAGTGGGAATTTTAGAATACTCAGCTAGGGATGAAGAATAGGGAAAGAAACCGCCAGGGAAGTGGAACTCTCAGGGTAGTCACCACACAGTTGGCCGTCAAGCTTGCCCTTCTGATGGTCTGTGGCTGGGGTTGAGTATCAAAGTTTAATACAGTTTAATAATGCTTGGGATGCTGCTCAAACAGCACTTCACAGCCTTTCCTGGGACTATAGATCTGATTTTGTCTTAAGACAAAAAATGTTGGATTTTAGCATGTGGTAAAAAAATAAGACCATAAAATAAAATAAGATGTGCACTTATTTTTATGTTCCTTGAATGGTAATTTTTTACTTTACTAAAGCAAAATAACATTGTATCTGTACAAAAATGCAATAAGAGGAAATAATATGTTTATAGTGATGGGACCATATGAGCCACACCAGTCAGTACTTCTGGCAATTAAGTCTCTGAGATATTTCAATCCATTTCACACCCTACTGCCAAGAATCATAGACATTAGACTTATAAAAAAAATCAGAAAAATATAACAACCAAAAATAGCCAAAGCCCATGTTATTGACTGGTTTCGGCATATGTTTATATCTGTCTTTTAGTTTTATGAGAACTCAGTGCCACAGATAGCTATCCAGGTCCAGTGTTTTGTCCACAGAAAAGTGGAAGTTATGCCTTCTACTTGTGGCTTCTAAGAGCTTCTTCCCTTTGGGGTGAAGGCTGATGCCAGAATGAAAGGAAACATCGTGCCCTGTGAGAGCCAAGAGCAGCTGGTCCTGTTGCCCTGGCATTTATGGGATATTACAGGCGTAAAGGCGCATTTGGAATTGGTTGGGGAAGAACTTAATGTTTCTTTCTTTTATCTTTATAATCCATTTTCCTAGTGAGGATTATCCCGCCATTCATACTAAATTTAGCAAATGCAATTTTACATGTTAAAAAAAAATTGAATAAAAAGCTGTGTTGCCACAAGGTGCTCTGAGAGTGGAGCGTGTGTGCTGGATAGATAAACTGCCTCTCATCAAGAGAAACAATAAACACTAAGGCACAAAAACTTGTTCCAATTGTTTTGCTTTTGAACAATGAAAGCCATTTTTGTAGGAATTAACCAGAGGGAGTTGTACATCTGGAGAGCGGTGAACACATCATTTCTGTTTCAGAGAAAACTGCAATTATTGCCAAAAAAGAATTCATCTGCACTATGAGCCAAATTTGTCAAGCTGGGAGTGTCATTGAGAGGAATTTTCCACTAGAAACTTGCATCGCATGCTATTTTCCTTATTTATTTCCAGTTGTTTCTTTCTTTGTTTGATAGAATTTTTATGGTTTATGTTTAATGGAGAGATACAGAATACTGGTAAATTAAGCTAGAATTCTAGTGTCATAGTGATGACATTAAAAATATTTCTCTGGGTGCTGGAGATAAGGCTAAATGTTTTTGAGCAAGTTCTGCACTGCCAGAAGACCAACAATGAATTCCCAGCACCCAAGTAGGACAGCTCACCACTGCCTGTAACAGACTTCCTTGGTGTTTGTACTCCCATACCCAAATGCACACACTGATGTACACATCATTTAAAAGTCATAGTGAATTGAAGTGAAAATAAAACTCCATAAGTATCACAATGAGCCTCTGGGCAGTTTTATTAGCTGTAGGCTTTGCTCCTTGATATTCTGTTTGCTCTTCTTACACTCTCATTCCTCTTGCTTGTCTGGAATGTACCCATACCTTTTAATAAACATATGCCTAGTGACTACCACAGGGTTTTACATGAGGAAAATTTGCATCTGAAAAATTACACCAGAGAAGGAGAAGGAACTGGAAAGACACATAGCATCCAGTTAATAAGGCAGAGTGAGCTTAATTAGATTCATAGGGAGTACTGTATAAATGCAAACCACTGACTTTTATATATTATACATAATTTTAGTTAAGCATGATGTTTCCCTATGGCTTATTTAAAATTTAATGCAATTTATTCCTCCTCCTTCCATCTTCCTGTGATTTACCATTTTTTTCCTTCCCCAGTTAAAGCCCATCCCCAAGTTTTCCCATTACCCCTTTAATAGGAACTGTGTTCTCTTATGTTCCTCTCTAGACCTCTTTCGCCTGACCCCTCACTAAGGTTCCTTTTAGTTTTCCTGGTTTCTATGATTACTCCATGCTCCAAACTCACATATAAATATTTGGAACTAAGATTCACAAATAAGAGAAATTAGGCAAGATTTATCTTTTTGAGTCGGGGTTACTTCATTCAATGTAATGTATTTTAGTTCTAGCCTTTAACCTACAATCTTTTTTCATTTTATTAAGTAGCTTAATAAAATTCCACTGAAGATACAAACCATTTGAAACAAATGAAAAATAGATTCTGGGAAATATTTCGCAGTCTATTCATTATCTACTATCTATTATCAAACCATAATACTAACGAAGGTGAAGCTTGCCAAGGGACTGCTCATAGAGCACCATAGTAAAGTGCCTCTGGAAAATGTGTGTGAGTCAGAAAAATAAACCAGATGAAAATGTCAGTTATAATGAACGAAAATTCAAAAGTTAGTTTCCTCATCTTACAGAAAGAAGAAATCAGCTGATGTCACAACCGACAGTAAAATATTTGGAGAATGAGCTGTGGTGTTTAATTGCAAACATCATGTCCAGAATGCTTTTACAAAGCCATGTATTTTTGAAATCACCAGAAAATAAAAATAAAATGAAAGGGAAAATACAAGATGGAAATGATATCAAAGCTCAATGACTAAAACAGGAGGGTTTGTAAAAAGCACTATAATCTTTAATAGTACAGTGAACCACATTAAAATAGTTTATGGGTCAGTTATGGGTGCTTACTCCATTTTATTTTACTCCACGTTATGCTTCATTCAAAGATATTTAAACATAAATTGTAGGAGATAGTCTTCTTTGGATCTTTTTTCCTTTCTTTCTTTTTGATTATTACTTTAAAAATATCAATCCAAATTCTCACTCCCTCCCCTTCTCCCACTCCCCTCCCTCTCCCTCCACAGATCCTCCCCTCCGAACCCTCCAACCCCAAGGGAATGCCATACACCCCGTCCCGTGGAAAGTTCAAGGCCCTCCCTACTACGTCTAGGTTGAGCAAGGTTTACATTCAAAGAGAATAGGTTCCCATGAAGGCAGTATCTGCAGTAGAGACACATCCCAGTGTCACTATCAGTGGCCACTCAGTCTGCCCCAGCTGTCAACCCCTTTCAGAGGGGCTTGGTTGTTCCCATGCTCGTTCACTCCCAGTCCAGTAGGAGTTGGTGAGCTCCTATTAGCTCAAGCAAACTGTCTCAGTGGATGACACCATCATGATCTTGAATTCCTTGCTCATACTCTCACTCCTTTCATTCTTCAACTGGACCTCGGGAGCTCAGTCCAGTGCTCCTCTGTTCCCATCTGTTGTAGGATGAAGGTTCTATGGTGATATTTAATATAATCATCAGTCTGACTACAGGGTAAGGTCACTTCAGACACCCTCTCCTCTATTGCTTAGGGTCTTAGCTGGGGTCATCCCTGTGGGTTCTTGGACATTTTTCTAGAGTCAGGTTTTTTGCTAACTCCATAATGGCTCCCTCAATCAAGATATCTCTTTCCTTGCTCTCATATCTGTCCTTCCTCCATCTCAACTATCCCATTCCCTCAAGTTCTCCTCAACCTCCCTTCTCCCATTCCTCCCACCCCCTGACCCCTGCTACCAAATTTTTTGTCTGATTCTAATTTCCAGGTGGGTCTATATATGTTTTTCTTTGGGTTCACCTTATCACTTAGTTTCTCTAGATCCTGAAGTATAGACTCGATGCCTTTGTTTATGACTAGTATTCACTTATGAGTGAGTACATACCATATTCAGTTTTGGGGCCTGGGTTACCTTATTCAGCATAATATTTTCTAATTCTGTCCATTATGCAAAATTCAAGATGCCATTAATTTTTACTGCTGAGTAGTACTCAGCTTTCTTTATCCATTCTTTAGTTGAGGGGCATCTAGGTTGTTTCCAGGTTCTGGCTATTACAAATAATGCTGCTATGAACATAGTTGAACAAATGCTCTTGTAGTATGGTTGAGCATCTTTTGGGTATATTCCCAAGAGTGGAATTGCTGGATCCTGTGGTAGGTTGACTCCCAATTATCTGAGAAACCTCCATACTGATTTCCAAAGGTATTGTAGAAGTTTGCATTCCCACCAGCAATGGATGAGTATTCCCCTTACTCCACATCCTCTCCAGCATAGGTTATCATTGGTGTTTTTGATTTTAGCCATTCTGATGCATATAAGATGGTATCTCAAAGATGTTTTGATTTGCATTTCCTTGATAGCTAAGGAAGAAGAACATGTCCTCAAGTATCTTTTGGCCATTTGAAATTCTTCTGTTGAAAAGTATCTGCTTAGTTCAGTATACCACTTTTTAATTGGGTTATTTAGAATTTTAATGTCTAGTTTCTTGAGTTCTTTATATATTTTGGAGATCAGTCCTTTGTCTGATGTGGCATTGGTGAAGATCTCCCATTCACTAGGCTGCCTTTTAGTCTTATTGACTGTGTCCTTTGCTTTACAGAAGCTTCTCAGTTTCAGCAGGCCCCATTTATTTTTTCCCATATTCTTTTTTTTTCCATTCAAAAAAAATTACATTTCCTTCCCTTCTCCCAGACTCCTGCCACACACCCCCAACCCTTCTCCATCCCCCTGCTTCCTTAAAAGAAGGCATGGTGCCCTGCCCTGTGGGAAGTCCAAGACCCTTCCCCCTCCATCCCGGCCTAGGAAGGTGTGCATCCAAATAGACTAGGTTCCCCAAAAGATAATACATGCAGAAGAGATAGGTCCTAGTGTCATTGTTGATGGCTTCTCAGTCTGCCCCCATTGGCCGCCACATTCAGAGAGTCTGGTTTGATCATATGCTCATTCAGTCACAGTCCAGCTGGATTTGATGAGCTCCCATTAGATCAGGCACACTGTCTCAGTGGGTGGTCCAGCCCCTCACAGACCTAACTTCCTTGCTCATCTTCTCCCACCTTCTGGTCTTCGACTGGACCTTGGGAGCTCAGTCCATTGCTCTGATGTGAATGTGGGTCTCTGTCTCTACCTCCATCCATTGGATGAAATTTCTGTGGTGGTGATCAAGATATTCATCAATGTGACTATGGGACAATGCTAGTTCTGGCACCCTCTCCTCTGTTGCCCAAGGACCTAGCTGGGGACATCCCTGTGGACACCTGGGATAGGAGGCCCCATTTATTTATTGTCTGTGCTACTGGGGTTATATTTAAGAAGTGGTCTCCTGTGCCCATGCATTGAAGGTTATGTCCCACTTTCTCCTCTCTCAGGTTCAGTGTGCTTGGATTTATATTGAGGTCTTTAATTTGTTTGGACTTGAGTTTTGTGCATGGCGGCAGATATGGATCCATTTTCATTCTTCTACAGGTTGACATCCAGTTATGCCAGCACCATTTGTTGAAGATGTTTTCTTTTTCCATTGTATCTTTTTTGCTTCTTTGTCAAAAATCAAGTGTTCATATGTGTGTGAATTAATATCTGGGTCTTCAATTCAATTCCATTGGTCAATGTCTCTGTTTTTATGCCAGTATCAAGCTCTTTTCATTACTCTAGCTCTGTAATAGAGCTTGATGTCAGGGATGGTAGTGTGTCCGGCAGTTCCTTTGTTGTACAAGATTGTTTTGGCTATCCTGGGTTCAGAAATTTTTAAATAAAGGATACTTTTAAGCTTAAACACATATAATTCAATTTTTTCCAAGTTATTTAAGCTAATAGAGGTATGTAAAACATTGTTTTTTAATTATTCATAACACAGTGTATCTTAAATCTGTTTCAGGTACTAAATTAGCTTCTAAATTTTGCCCTCAGTTTCTTATTTTTGCTGAAAGGATTGAGTGGGTATGTTACTAGTTGTGCTAGAAAGATTTAAATAAAATTTTTCTGATCCATCTATGACTTTTTAAATTTCTTCTTCAAATAGACTTTGAAAACTTCTTTTCATCATACCAAATATGGAAGATTAATTTAGCTTTTTTGTTGTTTTTTCACTTTGTCTTTTGTTTGTTGAGGCAGGTTTCTTTGTAGTTTTGGAGTCTGTTGTGGAACTTTCTTTGTAGACCAGGCTGGCCTTGCACTCACAGAGAGTCACCTGCCTCTTCCTCCTGAGTTCTGGAAGATTATTTTAAGCATATGCATATATGCAGAAGATGATGGATGTCACAACTACCTAATAGATGTGTGACATAACAATATAGAAATCATTGAACACCCCTAAGTCACAATATTAAATATAGATATATTACAGAGCACTTAACATACTTTAAACCTCATGCATAAGGAAAATGATCATTCTCATGTACAGTATATCGAAGAGATTTTTTTCTTTACGGTAGTCTTTCTTAATGATTAATGAAATCCTGCTGTTACTAGTTCAAATATATCTGTTTTCACATTTTTCTTTTTTGTGGGGGTTCTTTAAGATACATTACTCATAATATATTAGGTTTCAACCTGTGGAATACAACCACTTTAGGGTCGAATGCTCACAGGGGTCACCTAAGGCCATCAGAAAGCACAGATATTTACATTATGATTCATAACAGTAGAGAACATTATGAAGTAGCAATGAAAATGATTTTATGATTGAGAGGGCGACAAGAACATGAGGAACTGTATTACGGGGTCGCAGTCTGGGCAAGTTGAGAACTACTGTACTAAATAATGCTATTTCTATTTAATTCATGTTCACTATTAGCAAAAATAGTTTACCTTAGGTATTGAAGATATTTCCTGTGAGAATCATCCTGAATGCAGGGGGTTTGTAAGAGCAAAGACACATTTCATCAAATCCAGATTATACTATTGTTTTATAAAATATTGTATGACATGAGTTCTATAGAATGTATCATAAGTTCCCATGACTTTTCACATAGATAACAGATATTATTCTATACCTAACACTATCAACATCTTAGAATTCCCAGTAACTATCCCGGTTTTGATAGTTACAACTGGTAAGTTCTCTTTTGATCCTTACAGGTGGAGAATCCGTGAAGTCTTCTGGATATGAAATGGATGCTCATAGGAAGTATTGGTATCTGTGTACTATAGCTGTAGTTTATTTGTTCTTGTTGCTTTTCTGTATTCTACTAGATAAGCACCATAATTTATTTACCTTTCTCATGGTTCCAAACTGGTTTTCCATTTTGGAGTTATGACAAATAATACTGCTATGAATTTTAAATATTCCTTTAAAAAATAGACAGTAATTTCATCAAAGGTTATATAAAATGTTGAATATTAATCAATAATTGCAAACTTATTTTATAAGAGATTGTAGTATCCATTTTAAATTGTTTACTTTGAAATTGAAACATAATTACATAACCATTTTCCCTTTTCCTACCTTTCAGCATCTGCATATGTCCTGTTTGTTCTTTTTCAAATTCATGTTGCCTTTTTAAAATTAATTGCTGTTACAGGTATAGATGTACATTTATATACACACAAATTAGTAAGTATAACCTGCTTAACATTTAAAAAGGGAAGTTCTTTCCTGACCATCTGCCTTTTTGAAGAGCTTTCTTGGCACCTGCATTCTTTACTCAGCATGGACTTATTGAGAACACAAGGAGACAGTACTAGCAAATCAGTACTAGCAAATCTTAATCTCTTGGATTGAAGCTATGCTTCAATACCACATCCCTATCCATCACAATAGAATAATAGGAAATGCCTTGCACAACCATGACAATGCTTCCTGAATTTGGGTTATGGAGCTCGTGGAGACAGATGAACTGTCATTTACAGTTGTTAAAAGATAGTAGAAGGAGTTTGGACAACAAACCCTGCAGTGCTCCACCACACCTCCTTACCACAGGGATTTGACACGTGTGCTTCTTTCACCAATTTTGTCACTTGTGCTACACTTGAAGACAAGAAACTTAGGATAATTTGGGAGAGGGTGCTAGCTACTATTTCTCATATCAGCGAGGCAACATTGAGCTGATGGCGTGTCTGCCAACCAGAGCACTGAGTCAAGACAGTCAGTCATTTTCATTGAACATGTGCTGATGGATCCTGGATGGGAAAGTATTTTCTGAGCATCTTATGTAAAATATGGGAGGAAGAAGGAATGGAAACTGAAGCTTGCTAAGCTCTGCTGCTTAATGCAACCCCTTGATTCACAAGTTCTGCCATTTTACACTTCATCAAATTTTATAAAGCAATACTTGTTTACTCATTTATAATAAAGATAGTTTAACAAAATTTAATCTCAATGGCAACCTAGTTCATTTCCAATGGACTAAGCAAGGGAAATGAAAGATAAATGTGAAGACATCTCTAAATAAAGATCAAATATTAGTATGCAAATAGTCTCCAGTTACTATTGTCTATGAAGGGAAAAGTCCAATCTTATCGCACTTTTCATGGTATATCAGGTCTTTACACCAGTGAGCCTGGATTCATTCAATGCCCCCCAAAATGTGCTCTAATTGCACACAGAACTATCTGAACAATTTTTATTTTCTTTCCCTCTGCTATAAAATGTTTCCACAGTCCTAGCATTAACATTTCTGTTTCCTTAAGAAAGGATAATTTACTGTCTACCCTCTTAAAGGTATTAGGCTCCTGTACGCTGATGTTAGCTTTGTTTCTTCATTCAGTACTCCTGATTTCTCTTTGGAACACTTGATTGCTTGCAGTCACAGCACAATGACATTGACTACTAACAACTGAAAAACTATAACTGTGCCAGAACTACGTGGCTCCAATTCCCAACCCCTGACCTGAGCAATGTGGAAATGTGTCTCTGCGTAGAAGTGAGATCCCCTTTACAGCTACATCTGTTCTGGAACACCTGCAATAAAATGGTGTAGCTCCTGCTGAACACAGGCAAGTCCAAATGTGGCCCTGCACAGACCCTAAAA
The DNA here is from genome assembly GCA_004026605.1 of Ondatra zibethicus. NCBI lineage: Eukaryota > Metazoa > Chordata > Mammalia > Rodentia > Cricetidae > Ondatra > Ondatra zibethicus. The sequence continues at coordinate 96,319 of PVIU01005536.1, read as the reverse complement.
TCTAACCACTCAGACACTAACAGCCAATGGAACAATACTGGAGTTGAGATTAGTTTTTTTTTCCTTAAGGGTATTTTACTTCTGATAAAAAAGGCTAATATGACTTTTCTGAAAACATTGTGGATATTTTGTGGAATATTTTGTGGAATGTGGTGATGAAATAAGATCCTTTTTTAATAAAGCAAAGGTGGTCAGAAACACAGTCTTATTTTATTATTCATTTATTTTTACTTTGAGAAAACTGTGACACCTTCAGTTGTTTAAATTTTCCATTTCTTCTTTTTACCATCCTCACCAAATGTGGCTTATTAATTCTTTGTATAAAAACTAAAATACTTGTCTCTCAAAATATGATAATAAAAATCCTCCAAATATTTAAGATAATTCAGTAAGTCATGGATCAGAAACATATTCAAATTAAATCATAGAAATAGAATGGATTTTTTTCTTAGATACTAGAAAGATGGTGCTATCAGATTTCATTTCACTGTTTTGACTCATCTGGGAAGATCATGTTCCCAAAATAGTCATTGTAAATCTGCCTTAGGGCTAGTTTCCTGGTTTGGAACTTTCCTATTACCTTTCATAATTACAACAGTGTGGCATGGAGGGAGAAACATATTTGTGTTTTTAATCTTTAAAAGGCATATTGTATTGAAGTATTTATATAAATAATTATATATATATGAATATATATGAACATATATATGAAGTAATAAATCTTTACATATTTGGATACACAAACACACATACATAAAAGAGGTGAATTTGAAAATAGTGGGTACATTTGAGGGTTTGGAGGGAGGAAAGGCAAGGGGGAAATGATGTATTTGAATTATAATCTCAAGAAAAATAGATTTAAAACATTACATTTTGTTTACCCTATTCAAGCGAGCTAGTGTTACAGTTCTGTTCAACTCTCCACATCAGTACAGTCTCTCATTTGTCTCAAGCATCACTGAAGGAACTTGATCACCTAGACAGACTATAAACTCACTGAGAATAGTGAACCCCTCTCATTCAGCACCACAGTGATCTACACTGCCTCAGAGAAGTCTCTTGATGAATGAGCAAAAGTGTTAATCATAGGAATCTCATGTGCTTATATGAGACATTTACTTTATAAATGTCCACTATTTTATGTAGAACGGGAGAGCCGCTTGTTTGGTTCCTGGCTGTCCAGCTAGCTTACACCAAAAATAATCACACAGAAACTTTATTAAATAAATCACTGCTTGGCCCATTAGCTCTAGCTTCTTATTGGCTATATCATATTAATTTAACCCATTTCTATTGATCTGTATATCACCACGAGGTTGTGGCCTACCAGCAAAGGTTCAGAACGTCTGTCTCCAGTGGCTCCATTGTGTCTCTCTGACTCTGCCCTCCTTCTCCCAGCATACAACCTAGCTTTTTCCACCTAGTTCTGTTCTGCCCTAGTCATATGCTCAAAGCAGTTCTTTAGTCATTAATCAACAAAAGCAACACATACACAGAAGGACCTCCCATACCACTTCCCCTTTACTATTTAAACCAAAAGGAAGGCTTTAATTTTAACATAGTAAAATTCTATATAACAAAACAGGTATCAAGCAAGAATAATAGTTACAATATTTATATCTACTTAATCATAACTAAGGAAAACTACAACTATAAATTCTTAAACTCCCATCAAAGACTCCAGAAGGATATGATATTACCTAAGTAAACAGGAAGTGCATTGTAAGCTACTTCCAAAACTCTAGAATTGACAGAGACATCTCACTGCCTGAACAGTCATCCAAAGTTATTCTTTACCATTGGGGCATCCATCTTCAGCCTACAGGCCCATAGTATCCAGCAGACTTTTCCATGAAGCAGGAAATTTCAAAGACAGTTCTGCCTATATTGGCTGTTTGCCAGTCACTTTCTTTTCTATCCTGCAGAATGTTTAGCAGAGTCTTTTATGAAGCAGGAACCCCAAAGGACCATTTCACCTTTAGGCAAGTTCAGCAGTCATTTCTCTCTGGTCCTGCATTTCCAGTCAAGCAGGACAGGAAAGTGTAGTTTCTTGCCCAAATGGCTAACCAACTCCATAAGGAGCCTCTTGAATGACTGTCATCCTCTTGAAGTAGCTTGGTGCTACTAGGAGCAGATGTGTCTCACTGTCATGAAAAGTCTTAAGTTCTTAAACATTTTAAATGCCATATTCTGAAGGTCTCTGAAAGATTTAAAGAATGCCTAACCAACTGAAATATATCTCTATATATCTAGAAAACCTAACTAACATGACTACAATCTTGACTATTATTTAGATGACTATCTATTAATGTATATTTCTTAATTATGCATTACATTTTCAAATGAACTACACAAACACAATACCTTAATCAAGGGAAGAAATATACATAAACAGTTTAACAAAATTTACCTTAAATTTGTATCAATAGACCAATATCCATACCAAAGCAAATTATTCATCTCTATAGCATATCCCCTTTAAATGTAAACAAACATTTATAAACAGTATTTGGGAAGATTGGCATAGTTTCTCTAAACTTTTTCCTGCTGTTTATTGGGCAAAATATTTTCTATGTGGAGGTGTTTACAGCAACCTTTCAGGGGATTTTGTTCTATCAAACTACACCAGTCTGTAAGCAATCCACAGGTTCTTATCCTCTGTGGAAGCCAGCGAAGAATCTCTTTTCTGAAGCAACATATCCTTAGACCCAAATTTAGAAGTCATGACACCTTTACAATATACATGCTGGTTTAGCTTAGCAGCCCATACAATGAAATATCTGTCTGTATTTAGCTCATTCATAGTCAAAAAATTCAAGGATAACACAATAGTATACATAAACCAGACTCTCTGTGTATATTTCAACCTTACATAGCTTATTTTTCTTTACTCTATGACTGTCTGTACTCTGTCTCTTTAAAGACTTTACCCTTTTTGTTAAAACCATTTACTTCTTTTCCAACTCTCTATGTTCTTTTTCTTCTCTTCCAAGCCTACATATATTTATCCAACACTGCAACCCATTTAGCCGTCTTGTATGTCTGAATCTGTCTTACTGTGTATCTGTAATTTTTTACTGACCAGGAACTCTTTTTAAAATGCTAAGCATGATTTGGCTGCAGGGCTTCTCCCGGCTACTGGCTTTTCTGCTATCCCACCCCAGCTTGCGCTCAAGCTCCCCTTTCCATCTGCAGGGTCCTAGGATCTCACAAAGCAGCTGCCTCAGGGCTGAGGCTCTGGGGACAAGGTGGTGAGCACAGGACAGCAGGAGTTTCTTTGTTCCTTGGAGCTGCATCTACCAAGCCCAGGCTTTTGCCTGCGAGGTCCTTGGCCAGCAATTGCCCCGATCTAGTACCAGGAGAGCCATCTGGAGGGTAAGTGTGTCCCCACCCAGTGCCCGCCCATACACCCTGGGAATGGGGTGCAGGCACCCTCCATCCCCCTAAACTTTCTGGCCATTCTGCTGCAGGGTTTCTCCTGGCTACTGGATTTTCTGCTATCCCACCTCAGCTTGCCCCCAAGCTCCATCTGCGGGGTCCTAGGATCTCACAAAGCAGACTGCTTCATGGCTGAGGCTCTGGGGACAGGGTGGTGAGTGCAGGGCAGCAGGAGTTTCTTTGTTCCATGGAGCTGCATCTACCAAGCCCAGGCTTTTGCCTGTGAGGTCCTTGGCCAGAAAGTGGCCCTGATCTAGTACCAGCAAAACCATCTGGAGGAGCTGGCATCTACCAAGCTTGTGCTTTTTATGCAGGGTCCTTGGCCAGCAAGTGGCCCTGATCCAGTACCAGTAGTGCCATCCAAAGGGGGTCCTTAGAATCACCATGACAGCCTGGTTCAGGAAGGAGGTGATCTGAGAACCAACTCAAGTGCTGAGGGGACCTAAGAGAGGGCCGAACAAGAAAAATCCCACAAGTACACAGTCAGTCACAACAAAAGGACCAAGCCACCTAGCCTCTCCTAACCACATTCAAAGGAAAAGATGGGCAGGTACCAATACAAGAATTCCTCCAACAACCTGAAAAGCAACATGATAACACCAGGTTCCAGTGAATATGCAACAGGAAGACTTGAACAACCTAATCCAGAAGTAGTAGAAGAAATCTACTTTAGACGTAACATTATGAAAGTGATAGAGACCATTAAAGAGGATGTGAAAAACTCCTTTAAAGAAATGGATGAGAAGACTAACAAAAAGTTAGAAAAAATGAATAAATCCCTCAGAGATACCCTAGAAAACAAAGAAAAAGCAATCAAACAGGTAATGGAAACAGTTCAAGACTTGAAAAAAGAAATGGAGGCAATGAAGAAAACACAAACTGAACAATGGCTGGATATGGAAAATCTGGGTAAACGAACAGGAACTACAGAGACAAGTTTAACCAACAGAATACAAGAGATAGAAGAAAGAATCTCAGACGCTGAAGATACAATGAGAAAATAAACTCCTTGATCAAAGAAAATGACAAATCCAACAAATTCTTCACACAATACATCCAGGAAATCTGGGACACCATGAAAAGACCAAACCTAAGAATAATAGAGGTAGAAGAAGGAGAAGATTCAGTCCTTTGTGTTGCCTTGCTTATAATAATTCATAGGCGCTGCTTCTCTTAGTTCACTCAGCTATAGCAGAGGAACTTATAGAGCCTGCAAGTGATATGCATCACTTCCTGGACCATGAAAGTAAAGAAATGAGCATCTTCTTTGTCTCTGATAATTCAGGTTTTGTTCTTACCAAAAACTAACATTGTCTTAAATGATAAATAATCTCTATAAAAAGTTGGTGGAAATGAAAAAAAAGGAGAATTCCAGCTCAAAGGCCAAGAAAATATGTTGAACAAAATTATAGAAGAAAACTTTCCCAACCTAAAGAAGGATATTCCTATGAAAGTACAAGAAGCATACAGAACAACAAATAGACTGGATCAAAAAAAATCAAAACACAAAACATACAGAATAAAGAAAGAATACTAAGAGCTGCAAAGGAAAAAGGCCAAGTAACGTATAAAGGTAAACGTATCAGAATTACACCGGACTTCTCTATGGAAACCATGAAACCCAGAATGTCCTGGATAGATGTGCTGCAGACACTAAGAGACCATGGATGCAAGCCCAGACTACTATGCCCAGCAAAGCTTTCTTTCACCATCGATGGAGAAAACAAGATATTCCAGGATAAAAATAAATTTAAGCAATACATAGCCACAAACCCAGCCTTACAGAAAGTAGTAGAAGGAAAACCACAAAGAAAGGAAGCAAACAACACCCATAATAACACAGACATCCTACAACACTACACCAACACAACTCATAGAAGGAAACACACAAACTCTACCACCCCCCCCCCCAAAAAAACCCAAAGTTAACAACCACTGGTCATTAATATCACTCAATATCAATGGACTCAATCACCTATAAAAAGACACAGGTTAAGAGAATGGATATGAAAACAGGATCCAACATTCTGTTGTTTACAAGAAACACACCTCAACCACAAAGACAGACATTATCTCAGAGTAAAGGGTTGGGAAAAGTTTTTCAAACAAATGGCCCTAAGAAACAAGCAGGTGTGGCTATACTAATATTGAACAAAATCGACTTCAAACTAAATTCAATCAGAAGAGATGGAGATGGACACTTTATACTCTTAACAGGAATAATCCATCAGGATGAAGTCTCAATCCTGAATATATATGTCCCTAATATAAAAGCACCCACATATGTTAAAGAAACACTACTAGAACTTAAAGCACACATCAAACCCCACACACTAATTGTAGGAGATTTCAACACTCCTCTCTCACCTATAGACTGGCAAACCAGACAGAAACTTAACAGAGAAATACAAGAACTAACAGATGTAATGAATCAAATGGACTTAATAGACATCTATAGAACATTCCACTCAAACAGGGAAGAATATACCTTCTTCTCAGCATCTCATGGTACCTTCTTGAAAATTGATCACATACTCGGTAACAAAGCAAACATCCACAGATACAAAAAAATTGGAGTAACCACCTGTGTCTTATCAAATCACCATGGAGTAAATCTAGAATTTAACAACAATTCTACCCCCAGAAAGCCTACAAACTCATGGAAACTGAACAGCCAACTACTGAACCACTCCTGGGTCAAGGAAGAAATAAAGAAAGAAATTAAAGTCTTCCTTGAATTCAACAAAAATAAAGACACAACATACCCAAACCTATGGGACACTATGAAAGTAGTGCTAAGAGCAAAGTTCATAGCACTTAGTGCCCACATAAAGAAAATGGAGAAAGCACACATTAGTGATTTAACAGCACACCTGAAAGCTCTAGAAAAAAAAGAAGCAGACTCACCCAGGAGGAGTAGAAGAATGGAAATAATCAAACTGAGGGCTGAAATCAACAAAATAGAAACACAGAAAACAATCCAAAGAATCAATGAAAATACTGGCAAACCAAATCCAAGAACACATCCAAAAAATCATCCATTATGATCAAGTTGGCTTCATCCCAGAAATGCAGGGCTGGGTCAAAATAAGAAATCTATCAATGTAATCCATCACATAAATAAACTGAAAAAAAACCCCATATGATCTATTCATTAGATGGTGAAAAAGCATTTGACAAAATTCAACACCCCTATATGATAACGGTCTTGGAGAGATTAGGGATACAAGGTTCATACCTAAATATAATAAAAGCAACATGCAGCAAGCCGACAGCTAATATCAAATTAAATGAAGAGAAATTCAAAGTGATTACACCAAAATCAGGAACAAGACAAGGCTGTCCACTCTCTCCATATCTCTTTAATATAGTGCTTGAAGTTCTAGCAATAGCTACAAGACATAAAATGGAGATCATGGGGATTTGAATTGGAAAGGAGGAAGTCAAACTTTCATTATTTGCAGATGATATAATAGTGTGCATAAGTGACCCCAAGAACTCTACCAAAGAACTTCTACAGCTGATAAATACCTTCAGTGATGTGGCAGGATACAAGACAAACACAAAAACATTAGTAGCCCTCCTATACACAAAGGATAAAGAAACAGAGAGGGAAATCAGAGAAACATCACTTTTCAAGATAGCCACAAATAGAATAAAGTACCTTGGGGTAACACTAACCAAGGAAGTAAAAGATCTATTTGACAAGAACTTTAAGACCTTGAAGAAAGAAATTGAAGAGGATACCAGAAAATGGAAGGATCTTCCATGCTCCTGGATTGGTAGGATCAATACAGTAAAAATGGCAATTCTACCAAAAGCAATCTATAGATTCAATGCAATCCCTATCAAAATCCCAACAAAATTCTTCACAGACCTTGAGAGGATTATAATTAACTTTATATTGTAAAACAAAAAGCCCAGGATAGCCAAAACAATCCTATACAATAAAGGAACTTCCGGAGGCATTACCATCCCTGACTTCAAACTCTATTACAGAGCTACAGTAATGAAAACAGCTTCGTAGTGGCATAAAAACAGACATGTTGACCAAAGGAATTGAATCAAAGATCCGGATATTAATCCACAAACCTATGAATAGTCATATTTGACAAAGAAGCTAAAATTATACAATAGAAGAATGAAAGCATCTTTAACAAATGGTGCTGGCATAACTGGATGTCAACCTGTAGGAGTATGAAAATAGATCCTTATCTATCACCATGCACAAAACTCAAGTTGAAATGGATTAAAGACCTCAATATGAATCTGACCACACTGAACCTGATAGAAGAGAAAGTGGGAAGTAGCCTGCAATACTTGGGCACAGGAGACCATTTCTTCTAAAACCCCAGTGGCATAGACAGTAAGAGCAACAATGAATAAATGGGACCTCCTGAAACTGAGAAGCTTCTGTAAAGCAAAGGACACAGTCATTAAGACAAAAAGGCATTCTACTGAATGGGAGAAGATCTTCACTAACCCCATATCAGACAAAGGTCTGATCTCCAAATTATACAAAGATCTCAAGAAACTAGACATTAAAATTCTAAATTACCCAATTAAAAAAATGGGGTAATGATCTGAACAGAGAATTCTCAACAAAAGAAATTTGAATGGTCAAAAGATACTTAAGGTCATGTTCAACTTCCTTAGCAATCAGGGAAATGCAAATCAAAACAACTGAGATACCATCTTACACCTGTCAGAATGGCTAAAATCAAAAACACCAATGATAGCCTTACACCTGTCAGAATGGCTAAAATCAAAAACACCAATGATAGCCTATGCTGGAGAGGATGTGGAGTAAGGGGAACACTCATCCATTGCTGGTGGGAATGCAAACTTGTACAACTGCTTTGGAAATCAGTATGGCGGTTTCTCAGGAAATTGGGAATCAACCTACCTCAGGATCCAGCAAAACTACTCTTGGGAATATACCCAAGAGATGCCCAATCATACTACAAAAGCATTTGTGCAACTTTGTTCATAGCAGCACTATTTGTAATAGCCAGAACCTGGAAACAACCTAGGTGCCCATCAATGGAAGAATGGATAAAGAAAATGTGAAATATATACACATTAGAATACTACTCAGTGGTAAAAAACAATGACATCTTGAATTTTTCATACAAATGGATGGAAATGGAAAACACTATACTTAATGAGATAACCCAAACTCAAAAAAGATGATTATGGTATGTACTCACTCATTAGTGGACCCTAGCCATAAACGTAGGACATTAAGCTTATAGCTCACAATCCTAGAGAAGCCAAATTGCAAGATGAACCCAAAGAAAACCATATATAGATCCTCCTGGAAATTGGAAGCACATAAGTTTGCCAGGCCAAAGTTGGAAGCAAGGGAGTTTGAATAGGGGTGGAGGTAGGGGTGGGAGTGGGAGAAAGGGAAAGGGGGAGGGAGAAGGGAGAAGGGAAGGACTGGGGAGAGCTTGGGGAAATGGGAGGGTGGAGATGGAGGATGGGTGGATATTGGAGAAGGGAATAAGATATCTACATTAAGGGAGTCATTTTAGGATTGGCAAGATACCAGGTGTCCACAGGGATGTCCCCAGCTAGGTACTTGGGCAGCAGATGAGAGGGTGCCTGAACTAGCCTTGTCGCATTGTCACACTGATGAATATCTTGATCATCACCATAGAAATTTCATCTGATGGATGGAGATAGAGACAGAGACCCACATTCACATCAGAGCAATGGACTGAGCTCCCAAGGTCCAGTCAAAAAGCAGAAGGTGGGAGAAGATGAAGAAGGAAGTCAGGACCACGAGGGGCTGGTCCACCAACTGAGGCAGTGTGCCTGATCTAATGGGAGCTCACCAAATCCAGCTGGACCAGGACTTAATGAGCATATGATCAAACCGGAATCTTTAAATGTGGCTGCCAATGGGCGCTGACTGAGAAGCCAATGATAATGGCACTGGGACCTATCTTTTCTGCATGTATTGGCTTTTTGGGAACCTAGTCTATATGGATGCACACCTTCCTAGTCTGTGATGGAGCTGGGAGGGCCTTGGACTTCGCACAGGGCAGTGTACCCTGCCCCCTCTTAAGGAAACAGGGGAAGGGAGGAGGGGTAGCTGGGGAGTGGGAGGGGACTGAAAGAAGGGGAGGAAGTGTAAATTTTTGAATGAAAAATAAAAGAATATGAAAAAAATTAAAATGCTAAGCACTTCTTAAAACTTAAGCTGTGGCATTACTAGGTCAAATATGGTACTTCCTGCTTGCCCGCCCAGTCCAACATGGTGGAGCTCTAGGGCCTCTGTCCTGAGCATACTGCCCCACGTCCAGGCCTACATACAGCCAGTCAACATTGTTACCAAGCAAGCTGCAGCAGTCTGCTCACAAACAACAGTCAACGGACCTCCTGCCTGGAAGATTCAGAGTTTGCACTGGCAGCATGGCCCAGATAGCTGGCATTTAAAACAGCACAGCTTTATTTTTTTCTTTTGCTACCACTGAATCAGGGAAACCTCCCTAAAAGGAGCTGCAAAATGCCTCCAGCAGAAAAAAAAATGAAGCTAAACTTTTTTTTTTCTGTGTCTAGAGTTCCTTTTCAAGCTTTTTTAGGTTTTACATGGATTTAGTCCACCACGTTTCTGCACCAAATGTAGTAGGAGGCCGTTTGTTTGTCCTAGCTGCATTAACCAATAAAAGGAACACATAGACAGAAGGACCTCCCACACTAAATTTAATGTCAGCCTTTTTGGGATGTATGCTATAAATCATTTATAACATTTTTATTTCATCTAAAAATTTTATTTGGTGGGTGAGGGGTGTCACATGCTAAAGAGGGCTTGTGGAGGTCAAAATAAAACTTTCAGAGAGTAGGTTCCCTCCTACTAGTATAGGAGTCCTAGGGGTGAATTCACACACTCAGTCTTGGCAGGAAGCATCCTTACCACTGAGCCATCTTTTCTTAAATGTGGAGTTTCCTTTGTCATCTTGCAGCAACAAAGCATCCTAGAAAGAAAGAACAACTCTGTGCTGGGTAAAGTGCCCCAGGTTTTGTCTCTACAATTCCGTGTGTATTGTCACCCACCAGTCAGGGCAAGAAGCTCTCACTATCTGTTTCCTGCCATGCTGGACTGAAGCAAGGCTCAATTTTGTTAGAGTGGGTTCTTTTTGTTTGGTTGGTTTGGTATTGGAAAAAAATCATTCTAGAAATGAAACAGAAGTAACTGTGGACTGTGCTATTCTTTTCCGTACCCTTTCAATTTCCCTTTTCTCTAGGCTATTTACAATAATCAGCACTATGTGCAGACCTGCCAGGAACAGCCCATCTCAGCAAGGAAGACATCTTCTTGATTCCCTCTCCATGATAAGCTTATTGGGTGTCTCAGATATTTTGGGGGGTTCTTAACTTTCTGCTTTTTGTGTGTTTGTGGTACTATCTCTTCCATTTTAATAGTAGAAATTAGATAAGCCGCTCACTCTCTATATCAACTTCATGTTACCTCACAGAGGAACTGATAGAGCAGCCAACAGACATATAAAGGGACCGAGAACATCTTTGCGAACAAAATAAAATATAAATTGCCAATGTGTGCTTCCTGTAGTCTGTGCGTTATCCATGTCTCACACTTGATAAACACCTCTACAAGGGTCCTGAAGGAGCGCTTGTCAGTCTATAACCAGACATTCAGCTCAAGATATCATCTCCAGAGTCAAAAATGCCTTCAAGTAGCAGAGGGGCTGTGTTCAGTCTCCAGTATGCAGGCTCAGGGCATCAGCCAGATAATTATATACAACATGAAGCAACTCATTTCCCCATGTCCTTCTACAGATGAATGTAGTTACAGGTCTGAGACACGGGGACTTTAAAATATGTATCATTGGAGACAAGAGTCTCACGCAGATAACCCAGCCCTCTATATTGCTCAAACTCACAGTGCAACTTGTGTTTCTAATTTTTTTCTGTAATTTATGCAAGGTACTGCTGAGATCTATGAATAAAAATGCTGGCAAAACAGAGAGTCACTGTGTGGAACTACAGAACAACTGCCTATTTTGCTCTCAAATAGGCATTTGGAGCTTTAAGCATTGGAGAGCTTGCTATTTCCCATTTTGTTTGTTTACTGTTTAGTTTTGGTCAAAATATCAATGACAACAAGGGAAGTGTGATGGGAGAAACAGGCCAGGCTCTTGTCAGCTGTTTCTACATCATCATGGCCCTGCAGAGTCCTCTGTGTGTGCTCTGAAAATGGCAAGAGATATGCATTGTATATTCAAATAATATAGCAGTGAAACCAAGATTCAAGGGTTGTTAATCTCAAGCATATTATGGGATTGCAGAGCAACTAAGGTACTGAGTGTCTCCATTTTAATTACCAGGGTTGGCAGAGGAATCCAATTATGCTCCTGTGTCCCCAACATAACCCTTTCTCTTTGTTTGCTGCTGGCGTATTCTCAGCATGTTTCGATCACCTTTGTTTATTTGTTTATTGGTTGTTTAGATTTCTCCTCTCAGGCCTCCTGCTCTAATTTGAGAGATGGTTGTTGAAGGTTTATTTTCACTGAAGGAGCTACTTTTTCTCTTGAAAGCCTGAAGTGTCCCATGATAACAATGAGTTTTTGTTACCAATCCCCAGGGAAATTCTAAGACAGGGGTACAACTGTGATGCTCCACTGTTCGGATGTCATTGGCCGTGGTGGCACATGTTAGTCTCATTTTTAGGCTTCTGGCATGAGTGGGAAATTTTAAACAAAGAGGAACTTCTCATTCTGTAAGAATTCTCAGTAACACACCAAAAGACTCATGAGATTTTCTGCTTCTAGTTATGTTTCTGTACTCCCATAACTAGAGCACGTAGATTGTGAGACATAAGTCCAGTAAGTCACTATCCTTAGTAATAAATAGGGAGAGATACTATAAGCACGGCCAAAGAATGGAGTGTCTTGTCACATTAAGGTAGTCTCATCTTTCCTTCCATTCTGCCCTTCACTGTCTCTGTAATTCACTCTTCATTCTATCTGCATCATCACTGCCTTTCTTGCCCTATTGTTCTTTCCTAAATATTTTATTAATTTGCTTACTAGTGTCTTTCATTCTTTTTTTTAATAGATCTGGCCATCTCAATTTCCTTATAAAATAAACTAAAACAAAACCTCCATATAAGCTACCAGTCACTCTTCTCTGGTATTCAAAGTATCTCTGATGTGCCACCAATCTAAGGTTTCTTCTTCCAGCCTTCCTTTCTCAAACTCTAAACAGCCATCAAACTAGACTAGTGAGAGTAGTCAATGACATAATATATTTTTTTCTACCTAGAAATTTTATTGCAATAATACCTTCTAGGAAAAGTCAGTTTTCCCCAATAAATGTCACTGGGGATATCAACCATACTCCAGGGAAGACCCCATGCCCATGAGAAGTTGCTCAATGCAAAATGGACTCTGTGGTTTTTATTCTTTGTTGTTGTTTGAGGAAGTCCTTATTTTGATATGTGTCTATCTTACTGTGCTTTTGTTTGTTTTGTTTGACTTCTTTCTTTTGGAAAGAAAGAAAAGAACATGAAGTTCAAGTTAGGTCAATAGAGAGCTTGAAAGGCTTTGGGAAGAGTTATTGGAGGAGGAAAACATGATGAAAATAAACTGTATGAAAAATTAAATAAATACACATTCACATACATAGACACTCACTCATGCATATGCATGCAACACACAGATATACACACACATGCAGCACACACACACACATATACACAGCACATTTATGGTAAAAATGACAACACTATTACTCAGTAGCAGACTGTCTATATACTACACTGAATTTCCTACCTGGGGATTGTTGTTAAAAAAAAAAACAACTAAAACTTAACCATAGAAGAGAAAAAATACAATTATCTGTAGTATATATGATATTTGAAATATGTATGCATTGTGAAGTGGCGAAGTCAAGCTAATTAACATACATTATGTTATTTTGTGTGTTTCCCAAACATAAAATATACTCTCTCAGAAGCTGGCAAGTATGGAAATACATTGTTCTTAATAACTGCCATCTTATTTTGTTGTAGACATCCTGAACTTATTCATTCTTTCTGCCTAAAATCTTGTATTTTTGGCCAGCATCTCCTTAATCTCACAGCACACAGAGTTTCTGATGACCACTATTCTACCACATGATTCCTTTGGACTTCACAAGTATAAAAGTAAAGACTTTTATAAAGATTGGCCAGGAAACTACATAGAAAACAGATTAGAACACACATGAAATTCTCTAGAGAAGATAAACATTAACAATAATATTCATATCAATAATATTCTTGTCCTGCTTTTCAGTTTCCTACACTGGTATTCTACTCTAAACATAAATGTCAAAATTCTGGCCAAATTATAATTGTAGATATGTCACACACACACTGGCATTTCTGAATAAGAATTACAAATTCTGTGCTCACTTTTAAAGAAAATTTTATTGAATACTGGTTACTATCCATAGACTCAGAAAGGTTAAGTAAAGAGGCAGACTTGAGGGGGGATACACAGACCTCCCTGAGAAGCAGAAATAGAATAGATCTTGGAAGTAGACTGGGAGTAGGTGGGAATGAGAGCAGGAAAGATCAAGTGCGCTGGAGGGCAGGGACGGAGAGATGGTAAGGAGAGACTACTGGAATTGAGGAACATGGGCGATAGTTGTGGAAACCTAACACAATGAAAACTTCCTGGAATTTTTGAGGGCGACCCTAGTGAGCACTTCTCATAATGTATGCTACAGAGTCTGAACTGTCCATCCTTTATAATTAGGAAAGGCTTTGTTTAACTTGAGGTCCTCTCCACAAAAGGAAAACTATGTCATACATTGCCTTGGATAGCCAGGAACGGAGAATGGACAGCCCAGAGACCTAGGGTAGAATAAAACACAACTGGCAAAAATTAATAAACAAACAAACAGATAAATCAATAAAATAATTCCTAATGATATGCTGTTAAACTCATAGATTGGTGCCTTGTCCAGTCATCATCAGAGAAGCTTCTTTCAGCAGCGGATGGGAGCTCCTGCAGAGACCCACAGCCAAATGTTATGTGGAGAGAGAGAGAGTCTAAATTGGAGGTTTCCATTGGATCCTCCACCTCAAAGATCTAGAGAACCCTACAGAAGGAGGGGGCATTGTAGGAATCGGAGAGAATAGAGGACATCAGTAGAACATGGCCCACTAGATTAACTAAGCAGGACTCACAAGAGATTGAAGCAGAAAGCATAGGGCAAGCATGGGTCTGCACCAGGTCCTGTGTGTATATGTGATCAGGCTGTTGCTTGGTGTTTTTATGGGAATCCCAATATTGTAAGTGGATGTATTTCTGGCCTTTTGCCTGCTTTTGGGACTCTTTTCCTCCTATTGGGTTGCCTTGTTCAGCCTTGATATGGGGGCTTTTTGCTTTGTCTCTTTTGTCCTCTTTGGGTGTCTCCTGGAGGCCTGCTCTTCTCTAGAGAGGAAATGGGGAGGGGGGTAGATCTGGCAGAGAGGAGATTGTGGGGAAGCTGGGGGGAGTGGAGAGAAAGAAAACTGTAGTCAGGATGCATCATATGAGACAAGAACATATTTTCAATTTTAAAAAAGAGAAAGAAAAAGAAAAGGCAAAGAAAATCCCATACCCATTTTTAAAAAGAAAGAAAGAAAAGAGAATTGGTTAGATATTAGGTAGATTAAAAAATGAAAATAATTTATTGTTTAAGCAATGTGTAAATATATTCTCAGTGAAATATTTAAACAATGGTTTATCTAAATGAATTATGTAGATTGAACTAGAATGAAAATGAAATTATGCAGAGGGCTTTAAATTTATCTATTTATGGGCCACATACCTGGAATTTAATTTTGGTTAAATTGTTGCTTTGAATGTAGCAAACAAAGGTTTGCACAATGATATTAAGAATGGGACTAAGACTGTTTCCTAATCTCATCTAGAGGATCAGAATTTATGCCATCAACGCTAATAATTTTATCTTTTATAAAGGGAACACACACAGAGTGATGAAACTGGCCAAAAGAAACCAAAAAAAGTCCCCAAAATGTCGCATAGAAGCCTGTGTAGACTAAACGGAGGAAACAGCATCCCACTGACTCCTGTGGAGATGAAGGCTGGGGGTCTTTTGGTGAAGAGAAGCTTTTTTTTCCCATATTCTTTTATTTTTTTTCATTCAAAAAAATTTACATTTCCTCCCCTTCTCCCAGTCCCCTTCACACACCCCATCCTTCCTCCCTCCCCCTGCTTCCTTAAAAGAGAGCATGGTGCCCTGCCCTGTGGGAAGTCCAAGGCCCTCCCAGCTCCATCCCGGCCTAGGAATGTGTGCATCCAAATAGACTAGGTTCCCAAAAAGATAATACATGCAGAAGAGATAGGTCCTAGTGTCATTGTTGATGGCTTCTCAGTCTGCCCCGATTGACAGCCACATTCAGAGACATTCAGGTTTGATCATATGCTCGTTCAGTCCCAGTCCAGCTGGATTTGGTGAGCTCCTCAAATTATTTTGGAAAAGGTACAGCATGAATACACCTGTCCGCTTTTCTCACCTCTATGTAGGTGTCCTTCAGGTAAATTTAATGTCTCAATATCATCCTGTTTCAGATGGGGAGAAGGAGGTACCATGAAGGATAATTTGGCTTCTTACTCCCTGATTGAAGAATCCCTAGGGTCACCGGTTGCCTTAGGCTCATACTAGTGTGTGGTGTCTTATGAAATTTTGGTCTACTGACATCAGGAGCTTCAACAGTGATTAAAAAAAAAAAAAAAAAAACCACTCGAGTCTGTATTGAGTCACTAGCTGCAGGACAGCTAGGACACCTTAACATTGGTGGGATGAATAAACCCTGATATAAAACATGCTTCTGAATAACTGAAAGTTAAGCAACAAAGAAATTTCTGTTCATTTGAGTCAAGTGGATACTGTAGATGGTGGGCAAGCTTGTGCTGACTCTACTGCCTGACTGCAGCAGAAAATATATAGTCAAGGTTATCCCGCTGTGGGCAGATGAGCATAATATATTTCATAAATGTTTCTAGTTTTTAGATGCTAACAGCAGCAGAAGACAATAAATATCCAATGTTAGCAAAAAAAAAGTCAATGATTCAAAAGAACTAGTTTTCCCACATTATTCTCTAAATCCGTTTGATTATGCTTTAGTTCATGTGCAAAGCAAGAAGACAAAGAGAAAGTGGAGTGGAAGGTGAGGACAGATGGATTTACAATGAACCTTGTGAGGTCTTAATACCAAAGCCCCTTGCACAAGCCTCCTAAAGGGGCCCTGAACCAAATATGGCCTCCACAGTTTGTTTTTATAATAAAGACAGCATTTGTTCTCAATATTAGGTAAGCCACAGAAGCCATAAAGAAGGAGATGAGGATGGTATCTAAACAGAACAACTTGCTGTTTCCATGTAGATTTCTATGGACCTATTGAAACAAGATTGTTACTAGAGACCCATGGAATAGTCTGGGGTTGCATGAAGAAAAGTTGGAAGGTTGAAGGCTAGAAACTTGTGTTCCAATAGGTTAACCAATTCAATACTTATGGTCTGGAAGAAAAGGAAGTGCAGGTTTCAGTTTTATACAAAGTCTTACATATAAATTTAGAAGGAAGCAAGTTAACCTAGTTTCATATTTGCATTTTTGATATCAGAACTGGATTTTAAGCCATTTTTAATGATAGCATTTTAGAGAGAAGAAAAAAGGATGGTCTTAGTACTTTATACACACTTACATGTGCATACACAAACATATTTATTATTCATTTGAATCATGTTTAACTAAGGTGTTAAAAAGGTAAGCATTTTATCTGGGCAGTGGTGACTCACACCTTTAATCCTAGAACTCAGGAGGCAGAGATCGGCAGATCTCTGTGAGTTCGAGGCCAGCCTGGTCTACAGAGCAAGTTCCAGGATGGGCTCCAAAGGTACAGAGAAACCCTGTCTCAAAAATAAAAAGGTAAGAGTTTCAAAGTGCCAAGAATAACTGATGGTTTAATGCCAAGTGCTGAATAAGATATTAATACCATACTGTCTGAGGCTTAGAGAAAATGGTGGTAGAGGTAGAAAGAATGTAAGAGTCAGCAGACAGGCAGCAAGGCCATCTTTCATCATGACACCGCACTTCCACTCCAGATTTCACAGCTGCTGTGGACTGCATAAGCCTGGGTCTCTCACCAGTCAGTCATGGACAGGGGAAGGACTCTCGAGGCCCAGTTACTCCCACCTGAACAACTGGGAGAGAGAAGCCTCATTGTCTTCTGCTGCATGACACTGGTGAGCCCACCAGGGCCCAATGGATAGTTCCAACCCCACAGTTACACAGATGGCCTTGGATAAGCTCAGTGGGCCAGAAAATGATACCAAAGACATGAATGTACGACATGAATTTGGAGGGTAATGATTCACAGAGGGGGTAGGAGATAAGAAAAAGTGTATATTGGAAGATAGTAATAACAATGAATATATAAAGTTGTCCAAACAAATTTAATTAATAATTAAAATTTCCAAGAATATATAATTAAATACAATTTCCCCCTTAGAAACAAGTCTTGCACTAAAAATTGTTTAAAGTAAAAGTTTGCATATTTTTGCCTCAGATTGAGGTACTATAGTGAAAACTTTTGAGCTAAATAAATGGCATATTCTGATGTCATTGAAAAAATGGCCATGTTGCAAATAAAGGAAGCCTGCACAGATGAGTATTATTGGTGCATTTGTCACTTGTTAATAAATACCTTGCTTTAATTTATAATGAATGGAAAGGGTAGAAGAGCCCTACAAAGAAGAAAAGCATAAAGCAGCAAGCTGTGATGTTATCAGTAGGAAAAATTGAGCATAATAAAGAAGAAAACAATTTTAGCTGAAATGAAAACACAATGAACCTTCAAGCTTGGAGAGTAAATAGTGTCTTATTTTATTCAGCTATAATATTTTTGTTTTCTTATTTATTAGACTACCCATGCCATAATCTGCCCCCACTTGTTAAAACCATCTCATCTTTGATGTGAACTCTGTCGCCTTTTCTTCTCAGAACATTGCACCCTCAGGTCACATTTGTGACACTTCTGGTTGCATCACATACTCCTTGGAATACACAATGCTATTGAATTGGATTCCCATTTGGACCTTTTCCAGAGTCATTGCTTTGAGAGTGGCTCACAAAACATCAATTGGCACAGGCTGGTTTAGCTCTTAGTTTTCTGTTGATGGTAAGCATGTGGAAGCATCAAGAATGTAAGTATAATGTCATTTCTCTGTGCAGACAGATTTCATTGCATATAATGCAGCCTTTATCCTCAGTTATACACAAAGCTTCCAACATTGCAGTAGACATGTCTATTATGGCTCATGACAGATAACTCATAACTGAGGACTGAGAATAAAAAGCAGAGATGGTCACATGCTTTCACCAGTTGGCCACAGCAGCAAGTCTTTTATTGAGGTTTTCTCTAAGTGAGTAATGAGGTTTAAGTATTTAATATTCTTTTTATATAGAATGCCATTTATTTAGCTAAAACTTTTCACTTACAGTTCCTTAATCTGTGGCAAAAAATATGTAAACTTTTACTTTATACATATATATAAATATTATATAAAATATATAGTATATAAAATATTCTTTTTATAGAAATCATTTTATTATCACAGATAAAGGTAAACATCTTTGAAACTAATATAACGCAAACAAAAACAGAGAGTAGGCATTTTGGAGACAGTGTGTCAGAAGATCGTGGAACATGTTCCAATCCAACTTACTAAGGAAAGATTTAAATATTATGCTTCTAAATAAATATCTGAACTTAATACCAAAATCCCAGTGATGTTTCATGCACAAGAAGTTTGCAGACTGTATTTATTCATATAACATCGTCATATAACATAGTCATATGTGGCCTTATGTAGCTGGATTGTGATGAAACTGCCTACTCATTTTCCCATATTATATTTTATGAAATTCCAATCCTGGAGTACTTATAGATACATATAGTATCCAGATGTTGTGAAAGGTAGTGCTTGAAGCCCCATGGTTTCTGCTTTCTCTCTCTCTCATAGCTGTTGAATGGAATACACAGTTAGGTCAGCTGGAAAGTTGATTGTGCTTCCTTGCCTTGTATATTTCTCTTCATCAAATGAAACAAAGCTGCTTTGATTTCACTCAAAGATTCATTTGAATAAAGAGTTTAAATGTGAGACATAACTAAGCTTTGGAGTCAGAGGTGGAAATTATTGTGTGGTATTTCACAGGAATAAACAAAAAATAAATGACTAGCATCACAGACCTTGTTTTAAATTTCTCTCCTACTCATACACTTCCTCCTTCACTGAAAGCTGCTAAAAAGAGACCAAAGATGTATTTTCACTTTATTATACAAAATAATTATCCCCTTAGAGCATACTAATTCTCTTGATTGATATTTCCATAAAAAATACTTGTAGCTTTATCTCAAAAGTATCCACCTGCTCCATTTTTCTAAATTTTTCATGACATCACAGCTTTGACTAGCTGAACAAAGCTGTAGAGGAAAACATTTCTCACTGAGAGCAAAGCCTTCATGAGAGGGAAGACTTGCTGCTTTATTTTGGTTTTAATAACATAATATTTTCTGTTATATTAATATGAATTTTCATATCATCCTACAGAACAAAGCAGATGCATATGTTTTAAGAGATTTGCATTAGTTAGCCACATGTGGGAAAGCTCTCTTGCAATCTTGGGGCCTGATCTGAAGCAAACTGACAATCTTTAATTTACAGTAATAGTTTAAATCATCCATTCAGTGAATTAATTTCCAAACATTTTACCCAGCACATATTAAATATTTTGTAGAGAAAGTTACAAGTAACACACTAGACATGGGATATGCTTTTAAGGGAACACTTATTTGCAGAAACAGAATGAAAAATACTCTATAATTCTATGTAGTGTCAAGCTATGGTAACATAATGATACGGGATGTGGGAGGGTGATAGTCTTGTATATGAGAGAGAGGTCACAATTTGCATGTACTCCATTTAGAACAAATAATCAAACATAGAAATGATCAGAAATAAAAGAAGGACAAGTATGGATGGAATGTGACAGTTATGGGTAGAAAGACTTACAGAAGTTGGAGAGAGGTAAGGTCAAAGCAAGTAAGACCCAATAAAAATTGTTTTGAGAGAATGTTAGCCACATGTATTTTATATTTCATTTAAGGTATGAATTAATATTTTTGGATAGTTCTAGGCAAAGATAGTGCAAAATAATATCATTTATATTTTTAAGCAAATTATCTATGAATAATAAACGATTGTAGGGGAAACTGGGGACAGTTAAGTATCTGTTAGTACACCAGTAAATTGTCTATTAGGCTGAATTATTTTGACATATTGGAACAGAAAATATCATTCAAAAGCATATGAACACAGATCATAATTTATATTTCTGATTATATTTATTGTTATCTGTGCTATAGCCCATATTTCTACTGTGATATGTTCTCCAGGTTTCCTACATATGAGTCATTATTGTATCTTAGAAATGTTTTCAAAACACAATACAAGTAAATCTTATGTCTTTATTATATCAATTTTTAAATTAATGGAATATTTGAAGAAAAAACTGAGATTTAGGATGGACTATGAATCATACTATTGGTATCTTTTATATTTTTAACTAGAATTTAATTAGTATTCATTATTCATTAAATTTTATAGGGCAATTCATTGGAATAATAACTTTGAAATAGGTATTAAGAATCACGTTTTTAAACAGAGCTATACTTAAATATGTGATTTGAATGATTAAGTGATCAGTAACAATATTTTTGCTTGAATATTACATGATATATGTATCTGTACTTGCAATTGAAGAAGGATGCTTAAAAGAAATCCCACACTAGCTCAGTATTATAGTCAAATGTCCCAATATTCATTGTATACAGGATCCATTCATCAGTTGGTGCTAATCTAACCTTTAAAGGCCCAAGTATCTTTTTGCATTCTAAGTTGGCATTTTCAAAAGCCAGAGATTCAATAAGTACTTGTCTAGCATCAGGGTATGTTACTCCTATTTGTACAGCCTTAGTCTTTGTAAAAAGTCACTAAAGGGTTCCTTCTGGCCCTGCTTAAGCCTGGGATATGATTCAATCTGTTTTCCTTGTCATTTAAATCTGCTTTGTGGCGCTTGAGCCTCTGGGTCAGCATAGGTGCCCTCACCAAGAATTTGATCTTGGAAAGTCTCAAGTCCTTTTGCTTTTCCCTGTTGTTCTAAAATTTTTGCATCTTCTCTGAAATAGCATTTAAACATCAGTTGAGACTTGTCCTCCAGGAGTGCTGAAACTAACTGAAGTTAGTCATGTCATGTCGCTTTAATGCTAGAAGCCCATGTCTTTACCATCTCCCTAACAAATGTGGAATGCAAGCTCTAAGTTACAATTGCTTGCTTAATTTTTTTTTTTAGATCATTCATTCCTATAGGTATCTATCTATCTTCTTTGGATCCTTATGGGCATTTAGAATTTGATGCTTTGTCAGAGTAGATTACAGGGTAAGAAGCTAAAACCCTGGGTAACTCATTTCTGACAGCTACTGGCAATGTTGAATCCTGTCCTTGTACCTTGTCTTCCTGCTCATCAGCTCCAATAATTTCCTCAATCATTTCAAATCCTTTTACTATTGTCTTTTGTAAAACATGAATCTCCTGGAGTGTATATATTTCTAGTGATCTCATTGAGGCACCTAACCTCTGTTCCTCCTTCTGCACATGTGATTCCAAGGTCTGAGGTTTTTCCTTTAAAGATAACACCTTGTCCTTGGACATTATTTGGAGAGTGTGCAGATTGCCATCCTAAAGAGAAACTCTATGTGCTAACCTATCATAACTTTTTTAAAACAAAATTTGATTGTCAAATTCAACAGTATGAAATTTTTCAGATAATTTCTTAGTACCTTTTGACATAGATTCAGCTTTGACTATCAAATTTATGTTACCCTTTTCAAAAGTATTAATTTTTTCAGGTACCTTTTGATTTTCAATGGTATTAATTCTGTCAGCTATCTGTTCATTATTAGTCTGTAAAGACTGTATCATTTCTAAAATTTCTAAAAATTCTTGACTTTGTTATCAAACTATTTTCTTAAGGATATAATATGAAAAAAACCTGAGTCCCAATATCCAATAAATGGATATATCACCATAACCATATAAGCCTTGCAGAATACAATCCACAGTATTAGCAAAATGTTACTGAAAGTTTAAATGGTAAAGTTGTCTACCATTATATAACTTCCAAGTTTATTGATTTATTAATACCTGTTATGAAATCCAGTAAATTGTTTTAGTGTGGGATTTCTTTTAGGCATCCTTCTTCATCTGGTACCACACGTGCATCCAAAGTCCATACCTACCGAGTAGATCGGCTTAAAGGCCTAAACGTCCACAGCCCAGAAAGTCTTCCACCTTCACCTGCTTGACTTGCTTTTACCTAATAAGTGTTTTTTTGTAACACCCCTGCCACAATCTTTATTGTCCAGCAGGTGTTGTGGTTGTAGAGTCGTGACTAGAGGCACAACCTGGTGCCATGAACAATTCTGAGTGGCTTGGTTTCCCCGCCTTGGTGCTAGTTAAATACTGAGAAATATGCTTTGCTTGACAAATTAAAAGCAATTAAATCAATTCCATACATGGAGCCTGAAACCCAGAACTCAGGAGCCAGGAGTTCAAACCAGAAGTTGTGCAAATCACCATGAGGCAGGGAACTTGGCAGTGGGAGCAGGGGGCATGAGCATGCTTGAGAAATTTCCAAGTCTCTGCATACAGTCAGCTCTGCTGTGGTGAGTGTTTTACAAAAAAACTGTCTTATAATATATATATATATGTATATATATATATATATATATATATATATATATATTATAAGAGGCCACACCCAAGTGGGCAGGTAGCTTAAAGGCTATTGGAGGTAGGAATTCCTACAGCATGTAATGATATACACTGAACTGAAGAATGTAATCAAGTGCATGGTCCTCATACTTTAAAGATCTTAAGGTGCAACAATTTAAAAGAAAACAACCTCCAAAGGGTAAGTAGCATTAATGGGAGGTGTGGCCTTGTTGGAGGAAATGTGTCACTGTTTGAGGTCTCTTATGTTCAAGATACCTCCCAGTCTCTGAGTTTACTTCCTGTTACCTCCTGGTCAAGATACAGGACTCCCTGACAGTGGGACCAGGTTCTATCCCTGATAGATAAGCTGGCATTTTGGAATCCATTCCCTATGGTGGGATGC
The DNA here is from genome assembly GCA_004026605.1 of Ondatra zibethicus. NCBI lineage: Eukaryota > Metazoa > Chordata > Mammalia > Rodentia > Cricetidae > Ondatra > Ondatra zibethicus. The sequence continues at coordinate 72,621 of PVIU01005536.1, read as the reverse complement.
CTTATTTAGCCTTGATGTAAGGGAAGTTCTTAGTTCTGCCTCAACTTTATGTGCCAGGCTTTCTTGACACCCCATGGGAGGCCTTACCCTTTCTGAGGAGTGGATGGGGATAGGTTGGGGGGTAGGTAGGGGGAAAAGGGGAAGGCAGGAGGAAGAACTGTGGTTGGTATGTAAAATGAATAAAAAATTTAAATTTAAATATAAATGTGCAAGAAAGAAAACAAATTAGAATCAACAAGAAAATCTTACTTAGAATTAGTATACCTATTATTATTTAATTTATAATTATTTGTTCTTTTTATTTTATGTATTTGTATGAATACCTTTTCTGCATATATGTCTGCATACCACATACATGCCTGTGGTAATAAAGTTAAGGAGAGGGTGTCAGTTCCCCTGAATAGGAATTACAGATTATTGTGAGCCACCATGTGGGTGCTGGGAACCTCTTCATGAAAGCAAGTATTCTTAACTTATGAACCATTTTTCCAACCCATTTGTTTTCAATTTAAATTCAGTAGATCATCCTGCTTAGACTCTATATTCATTGAGAGAAGTTTAAAGCAGTGGGAGTATATTATATTAAAGTATATTATATTATATTAATATTATACAGGGGTTGAAAAATGGCTTAGCTGTTGTATGCATGTATTGTTCTTTCAGAGGACCAGAGTTCAAGTCTCAGCAACCATGTCAGATAGCTCCCAACTACATTTCACTCCCAGATCCAAGGGGAACACATGTCTCTGGGATCTCAGGGACTAGAACTCAGGTGAAAATTCCCCCACATAGTCAGATACACAAAATTAAATAGATAAATAGATAAATCTTTAGACAGTAATACTCCATGGTACATTGTAAGCTGAGAAATAATAATTGAATGGATGCTTGAATGACTACCAGTATTAAATATTAGAACAGAGAACATAATCAAGGTGTCTCTCTAGTAATTCTTAAACTTTCACTGAATTCATACTGGTAGCCTTAAGTATAAACGACATACAAAGTTATTAAGTTCTACTTATGTTCAAGGATTGACATTTCTTAAATTTGTAATTTTCCTTTCTCTAAACTATGAACTATTTAATGGCCAGTCAAGAAGAACCTTTAATCTGTGGGAACCAGGAAACCATTTACTTAAGCCACTGTATTTATTCACTAAAACATATATTATTTAATTCAGACTTGTCCTTGAAATATTGTATTTGCATTCTTCTAGATATAATGCATGCCACAAAGCAACATGAGATGTTTTATATTTCTACCCCTTAGCATATCCATTTACATAATCTTAGTTTAAAATCATATTAGTCTTATAAAACTTTATTTTAGTTGGTTAATGCATACATTTTGCACTCAGGAACAGGTGTAAACTCTGACATCTGAAATTTCCATCAGAAAAGAATGTCCCTGAGGCACTTACACAAAAGGATATCAATGTACACTCACACAATGACATTCCAGACAGATATGTGCCCTTATATCAGGGCATGAATAAGAAAAATAGAAAGCATGGGCAAAGAGCACATGACATGAAATGAAATACATATGTAGAAAGTGACCATCATGTGCAGGGTTAGTTCCTGATTCTATGGTGAAATCCAAGTCTGCTTGACAATGGGAGATTTAACATTTAACAGCTCAGCACATAAAAAGGAATTCATAACAGAAAAACCTACATCAATTGGAGTGACCTTTCTCAGAAATATCTTTTACAGATTTTTCTCTGGCTGCCTCTTTTCTTCTTTGCTCTACCTTAGACCTTTTTCGGTAGGGACTCTTTTCATTCTTTCCTCGTAGATAACCCTCATTTTACCGTTTTTATTGCTATGAATCAGCTTCCACTGTAGAAAACCTTGAGGCATTTGTACCTAGTGTGTGAAGGATTTGGGAGCTCTTGGATCCACTATTATAGGGGACCCTTCCATTGGAAGTTTCGAAATTGGTTACAATTATAATTGTGGGAGAAAGAAATGTGAGATCCACACAAAGGAAAAAGAACCAAATGCTAAATGAAACATTTCAAGACTGAGTGATAGAAACACATTAATTAGTATAAAAAGTTTGTATAATATTCACCTAAAATAACATTATAAAAATAAGTTATTTGTGATCAAAACATTTATTTTCATGGAAATTACTCCATAGTGAAAAAAATGTCCAAGTTTCTAATATTCATAACCCTCTGTATCTAAAAATCTTAACCAGTTAGCAGTTTTACTTATAACCATGAATAGTATAGTTATTGGGAAAAAGAGGAAGAAAACACAATGCTTAGAAAGTCTAATTATCACATCTTGTGGAATTTTCTATAGTTTTCTCATCTACTGATGCCTTCTGATGGAACCAGCTTTCTTGTCAATTAAGAATGAGACCAAAATCCTAGACAAGATTCAGAGAATACCGAAGAAGGTATTTCTAAAATGAACTGATGTTTTATTTACAACAGTCAGTGCTGTTACATGGAAACAATATTTTCAAAGTCTGTTCCTTTTCTTAGCCTGTGCTATGCCTTCCTACAAAGCTTCAAAGTATGTGTATATTTTATGCAGAATACATAAAATGACAAGTCATCATGCACACTGCTTTGAAAATTCTTGACATCTAAGGTCAGGTTCAGTCATTTAACTACTATACACAGGCTGGGAGTAAGTTAGCACTGAAAACCTGACAAACGTCTATTAGAGCAAAAACAAAAAAATATGTAGAGAAATACCTACCTGAGGTGTTTGTAATGAATAAAAATGAGGCACCTGGCTCTTCAGTCTTCCCAAAGTGCCTTTTTCTTTCTCTAGTTACTGCCAGACATTCCACCTCCTTACCTATCTAACTTTATGTACTTATGTACTCTCTCTCTCTCTCTCTCTCTCAGAAGCCAAAAAGGAAATCAAATCAAAACAAACTAAAAAAATAAAAGAAAATTTTAAGAAATGCATGCAAAACAAAACAAAACACAAAGTTCATTTAATGTTGGTCTAATACTCCTGTCCTCCTGGATCATAGGGCCTGTCCTGAATTATGGTTGATATTACCTAGTGACACTCCATTGGTGAAAAATTATTTCCCCCCTTTTCAGAAGGTATCAATTGCAAAGAGCTTCTGGTTAGTGTTAAGACTTGGTGTTCATGTCACCATGATGAGATTTTGTCTGGTTTGAATTTGAACAGACCTTGTGCATGCTGTCACAGTCTCTCTGAGTTCATACATGTATCATCTCTAAATTGAATGTTTTCAAGGCTCTCTCCTAAAGGGTCAGGGATCTGTGCAGAAGAAGTGAAAGGATCGTAAGAGTCAAAGGTGGTAGGTAGCTCCAAAGAAACAGCCTCTCCAGAAATAACAAGATCAACACTCCATAATTACATTGGAGAATAACATTGGTTCACCTGAGGAAGCCTAGACTGTTTACACAGGTGTCCTGACATCCAGCTACACTAAGTGATCATGCTTTTCTTGTTTCTCTATTGGGAATGTAACCCTCTCTGGTACACATTGCAAATAAGCCAGGATTGTTCCAATAAAATAACTCATGCAGATCCATTTCATGTTACATTTAATGTTTGTGATTTATTTTATATTTAAAATAAAAGTGAAGATAGCATGCCCTTACATGTAACACTGTAACTGGAAAGTATGTACAGATACAATGAAGAAATATAGGTTTTAGACATCAGTTGAATTCATACCTGGAATCAGATCGTTTGATAAACTCTAGTGAATTTGTTTGTACATCTGCCTGGATGTTTGCACAAAGGCATAACAACCTTGCTGAGAAAGAATAAGCCTTTTGGAAAAATTAAGTCATTTCCAAGAAAGAGTTGAAAATTTTGACATGTGTCAGATGTTTCTTTTTCCATTTCTTTTGTCAAATAAACATATCATAGACCTCTTAGAATGAGTATGAATAAAAAACAGAGCTAGGTTCTTATAATCTTTGTAAAACAATGTTTAATAGGTAGAATCAGGTAGTCTATACAGCAGCCTGTAGTGCTTTTTATAATTGGATAATGACCTATCTCTGTGGACTCATTACTAAGGCAGTGTAATGACAACCTCTTTTATATAATGTAAATAAACATCTGAATAAGTTTTTGATAAAACTAACTTTATTGAACAATAGATTTAGGCAAGTTTGTATTGGACAAAAGATGGCTAGTAATAGAAGTCTACTTTCAAGATACCTTGTCTCTAACCAATATGATAGCTGAGTTAATAATGATTGTCTTATTTGTATGGTTGACCACAAACAAACAAACAATGCCTACAGCCTTGAGTGACAGACTCAAATGGATAGTATAGTTCAAGGCCTATTCTAATCCTATCTTGTGCTTGGCACATAGTGCTATAAAACAGGGTGGAAAAAGTTTGCTCTTTCTTGCACAAGCCAGTGATATCATGGTCTAAGAGATATATCTCCATGTCAAGGGTATTCATTTGCTTCCTTGTCTGCTTAGTTGCCTTTGTTTTTTGATATAGAAATGATGAAAAAGGGTATATTATTAAATCTACTTTAATTCAAAAATAAATTGTTAATCCCAAAGTATTTTACATTGGTATGGATTTGGTTTTATTGATAAAATTTAAGATCAATTTTGTTATACTCTATGTATACTTCTACTCTTTTTAAGGCACTATGTTTATGCATCTCATTTAAAAATGTGTAGTTAAGAAATACAAATTAATAGCCATCTGTAATAATCAAACTTACAGACATGTTAGTTAGGTTTCCAAGATATACAAAGATACATTTCAGATGGATAGGTAATCTTCAAACACTTCAAAGACCTACAGAATGTGGCATTTAAAATGTTTTAATAAAAGAATTCTTTGAATGTGAGATGTCTGCTCCTGGCAGCACTAATTATTTCAAGGGGGATGATGGACATCGAAGAAACTCTTCATGGAGTGTGCTTTCAATGTTGTGAGACTAGCCATTTGGGGAAGAAGCTGCTCTTGCCTGGACTGCTTGACAATATGCTGTATAAACTGGCATGCAGGATACACAGAAAAAGGACTGGTGAACTTGACAAGACAAGGTGGTACAGTCCTTCAGGGTTCCTGCTTCATGAAAGAGTTTGTCAGATATTTAGCAGGGCACAAAAGAAAGCAACTGATGAATTTTGTCAAAATAGGTGGGACAATCCTTCAAATTTCCTGCTTTACTGAGAAATCTTCAGATACTCTAGGCCTATAGTCTAAAGATAGATGCCTATCTATATATTACTCAGGTAATATTATAATCTTTCTGGAGTCTTTTATAGAGTTGAAGACAAGATAGTTATAATTATAGTTTTCCTTAGTTCTGATAAAAAGTAAATTACATATGAAATCTTAGACTCATAAAGATAAAATAGATGATAGAGTATTTTCTTTAATTTTGCCAAATACAAATAGGCTAAATATTATAACTGCAATTCTTGCTTGATTACCATTTTATTATATGTAATTTTGTCATTTTAAAGTTAAAACCTTCCTTTTTGATTAGACATAAAAAGGGAAATGCTGTGGGCTAACCCATCTGTTTGCTGTGATTTTTTAAAATTTTCATTGATTAATAAAGAAGAAGATTTAGCCAATATTCATGCAGAATAGAGCCAGGCATGAAATCCAAACAGAGATACAGGGAGAAAAGGGAAGAGTCAGGGAGATGCCAGCATCTACCAGCGAAGCAAGCTGGGAGGTAACAACCCACGAGCCTTGTGATAAAATATAGAATAATAGAAATGGATTAATTTAAGTTATAAGAACTAATTAATAATAACCATGAGCTAATAGACCAAATAGTTTGCATTTTTTATAAAGCCTCAGAGCAGTTATTTACGAACTGGCAGGTGGTAGAGAAACCTCCAGTTACAGTTTTTGTTTTTGTTTGGCTATTTTTTGTCTGCTCTCCTTTAAAAAAAAATCACAGGATTATGTGTTTCAAACTACTCAGTGAAGTCGAACATATTAACATTTGAGTGAGGGTCAACAATTGATTCATAATTTTCTGAGTTATCTGATCTATATGTGTCATTCTGCCTCCCTCATACACACACTTTTCTATCAAACATGAATTAAAGGGTAGAAGGACAGCCACTTTTATTCATAGCTTCTGTTTCTTTTCACTTTCTTTTGCTCTAACATTTTTAAGGGAAAATAGTGTGGATGACCATTACTGAACCTGTAAGTCAAAGGAAAATTTCCCATTCTTGTTGTTAAAAAGATTATATATTTCATGGGACTAATCCACAATTGTCTGGTGTGTTTTCTTAGCATTTATATTTATTGTTCAAAATGTATTTATTATAATACAGGGTGTATCAAATAGAGATGTACACAGAACATGAAAATGAACACAAATAAAGGAATTTGGGAATTTAGTCTTTGTAATGGGATGTTTACCAAATATCCAGTTCATGCAGCATATTTTAAAATTGAAACGCAGGTGGATAAACAAGATTAAGTAATATAATGAAGAAGAAACTCTTGGGCATTATCAAGCAGCCATCTACCTATAACACTTATGACGACCATCTACCAGTCTTACAGTGATTCAGTGCTACTCATCAGAGTTGCAGATACATTACTAGTAAAATTATTTCTATTCATACATGAAATTGTTTGACTACCTATAAGATAAAGTATGTGTTTTAATCAGAGGACAACCAGGGATTTTGTAAATTTAATTAATGTGCTACAACCCTGTTTCATCTAATATTCAATTACTTTTAATTAGTTTTTCTCTCAAGTCCCTGACTTACCCTTCAAAAAAAATGACACAAAATTAAAAACTTATAACTCCTACAGAAAAGTGTGAAAATTTGTAAACAGTTATATTTCAAAGAGAAAATTATATTAGTGAATTAAATTGAATAAATGTGTCATATCTTTCATGTGTGTTCTGAGAGCCAAACTTTTCATACTTCTTTAAAATAAGAAAAAATAAGAGATAATTGAGATTGGGGGATTTACTGTGCTGAGAAGAGCTGGCATAAAGTGCATACTGCCTCTGAGATCTGAGAAATCTTTCATGGAAATACAGTGTCATGGGAAATGCAGAATGGCATAATTCAGCTTTGTTCCCAGTGTGAAAGAACTACTGTTAATTATACTTTTATTATGTCTCAATGAAATTTCAACGTCTCTAGTAGCCCCTAGGTTTAAAAGTCAATTAAAAGTAAATTCTTCACCTTGGAGAAGGATGAGTTCAACTTCTGGTTTTATTTACTAACCACGTGAGAACTTCTACCCTTTACAGAGCAGGGACAACAGCAATCAGGTTTATTTTCTGCCCAAGTTTGGTTAAATTCATGTGATTCTTGGGCTGGAAATTGATTCATGTTACTCTTTTGTTAAATTCATCATATTTTATACCTTCACCACAAGTATCAGACTGTGGATATGAAAAAGCTATCCCTGATAGCGCTCTGACAAGTAGACTTCACACAATAAAACAAAAGTTGTTCTTTGTATTGGCAACATGTCACTCTTTATATATCAACAATTGACACAGCAAATACAACTGATAAACATAGGACATAAATCTGAATTGTCAGCTTTTCAAGTGTTAGAAACTCTATTGCTAGTTAAACAATTTGACTTCTTTATTTTCTCAAATCCACATATATATGGACATATATGTAATTACATGGGTGCATATTTATATATGAAGTAAATATAAAATCTATAAATAAAAATCTATCTACTCTATTGAGTTGGACATGGAGACACACACCTTTAATTTTTATACTCAAGAGGCTATAATTAAAGGTAATTTCATGGCCACCCGTGGTTACACAGTGAAAGAAAAGAAAAGAAAAAAAAAAAGAAAAAGAGAGAAAAGCTTCTCAGTGTGTTTCACCTAATGAAACAGTGTCATGGAGGAGTAAGTTCAGAGGGGCTTCAAGATGGTGAACTATGTGTAGGTAGTAAATGAAAGGACTTGGTTTTGTCAAGCATACAAATAGATCCTAGAAAGTGGATTCTGTACCTCATTATGATAGTCTAAGAGAGAAATTGTAATGACTTGGAAAAGTAGAGTAAGAGGATGCAAAAATAGCTTAGCAGAGTTTTAAACCGTGAGAAGAAAGCCTGCATGGTGAAACTGTGCCTAGGCAGCTAAGGAAGACGCTGCCTCATTAACAGTGCAGGCTGGGGTGGGGCGGGGGATTCAGACTCCAACATTCCCTCAGCTGACAACTCTCAGGCACTTACCTCTGCATGGGTTTTTAAGTCTTCCTTTCTGTTCTGTGACATGTGTTCCCTCCAAAAATCTTAATTATTTACAGTGTTTCTGCCATATACAGCCAGAAGCTCATTCACACACTAGTCACTGTATGGGTAGAATGTTGTAGTGTAGGACTGGTACGGACAAACATGAGACTTATTTAAGGTATGCCTTTTAAATTAGCAACACTAAGTAAATGAGGTATCTAACGTTACTTGCATGCACATAATCGACAGAAAACTGAATTTGAAACATGAAACTCTTGATGTTTGATTTTTGATATTCACTAGCTATTCCATGTCTTTCAATCTAATAAGGGGAATTTCTCAGGGAACTGAATAAATCCTGTGACGTTTTTGCTTCTTAGAAATTGGAGGAGATTTTTCTCCATCCTCACATTTTTTAGTCTATCAAAACTTAGTTTACTACTGTGGTTATCTGGAAATAATCATAATGATGATGAACTCCAGATGGAGAATTTCTACTTAGAAGAGAAATGAAGTTTGTCTATCATTTATTTAGGAAGGATTGGGAGATGGTTTGTTTTGAAAAGAAAAAAGATGTACGCAACAGTTATTCACATATTTCCCAACGTGATCACCAATTTCTAAATGTATCTTCAATGAAAATATATACCTTTAAAAGAACTATTGTAAATGTCTGACCCAAAAAGTAGACATGGCAAAATTTTCAAGTAACTCGTAACCAAATACCTAGAAGATAAATGCTGTTAAGATTTATAATGTAAATGGCTAATATTTATTATATACTTGTTGTGTAAAAGTAGTCTGCTAGGCTTTGGTATGCATTATTTCACAGCCTTCATTGTAAGTCAATAAAAATATCATGGTTATCAGGTCCACTTAAGAAATAGGACCTTCCATGGCTCCTGTTGCCGTCAAGTTCCATGCTGATTCCAGTGGGCTGGGTTGCCCCCTGGGTTCGTGCTTGAGTCCATGATCCACACTGCCACTGGGGCAATATTGATCTGGGCAGCCTTTGCCACAACCTGGTCTAGGCTGCTGACAAGGACCATGTATGGATCCATGGTTCTGCCACAGCCAAAATCTGTGTTGATGGCAATGTCCCACAGTGCCACCAAAGGCCCCATGAAGTCTGGGTTCTGAGCTGCAAACTTGTTGGTGTCCAGGGCCCATGCTTCTACCAGAGCCATCTTGATCTGAGTGCCCAGAGATACCACTTTGAGCTAATGTCGACCAGGCCCAACTGCTGCCTGAGGCCTCGTCTGGGTTCATGACCCACATACAGCTGGGATCTGTGTTGAGGTCTGTGGTCCAGGTTTCCACTAGGGCCAATACAGAGTCCAAGAACTTGGCTGGAACCTGCAGCTTGGTTGGAGTCTGTGGGCCACTCCACAGCCAGGGCCACACAGATATGCATGGCCTATGTGTCCACCTGTGGCCATCATGTTATCTGGACCCAGGCTACTGCAGAGGGCCATGCTTGTGGCCATGGCCCTATAGCAGTCATGGTCTGGATTGACATATGTGGCTCCTGTTGCCACCGAGAACCATGAAAATACCCAGTGTCATCAGTCAGCTGAGTCCAGGGTTGTGTCCAAGGGCAGGGATGCATCCAGATCTGAGTGGCCTATGCTGCTACTCAATGTCATGGTGACATATCCAGAAATAGAAACTCTAAGACACTAGATTAGCCAAGAGAAGTGAAGAGAGCACAATAAATAACATTACAAATAAAAAATCATACACTATAGCATACACCAATGAAGATGATTATTGGAGTATACATTAAAAGTATAAACGCCAATAAATTGGGAAATATTGAAGAAATATATATATATATTCAATGTGACACAAAATAAAACTTTAAAAAAACCAGAAAACAAGAACAACTCAAGACGACAAAAAATACCAAAACTAAAAACAAAAAACAACTGAGGGAGAAACATGGAGTACTTATTAGATTGGCTAACTACCCATGGAATCCAGGCCTTCCTTGGAGTGATTTTTGCTCTCCCAGAAAGCATCCATTGAAAATAGCTTAGATGTGGAACTTTGTGTCCATTTCTGAGAGCTGAGATTTTTGTCTGGTTTGAACCTGTGCAGGTCTTACGTGTGCTATCACAGTTCACATGTGCATCGGCCCTGCTGTCTCTGGAACAGAGCTGTTTTCTTGGAACCTTCCACCATTGCTGCCTCTTACCATCCTTCTTCCTTTTCCTCAGCATAAATCCCTGACCTTGATACACTGGGATCACTTCTGCGCGAGAATGTATCTTGCAGGCAGGTTGCTGTTGTAGGCCTCAGAGACTATAACTGAGTTCTGTTGATGATTTTTTTTCCTCTTTTGAGAACTCCATGTTTTGATCTGTACCCCAGTTTTAATTGGGTTATTTGTGGAGGTCTTTCTTTTTAGTTCTGCATATATTCTAAATACCAGACATGGTAAAATATGTTTTATCAGACATACAATTTATAAAGATTTTTTCCATTCTTTAGGGTGGTGCTTTGCTCAAACAATGTTTTCCTTTGCTATAAGAAGCTTTTAGTTCATGAAGCCCTATTTATTAATTGTTTGTTTTAATGTTTATACTATCAGAGTCTTGTTCAGAAGGTTCTTTCCTATGTCAATGAGTTCAAGACTATTTCAGATTTTCTGGTACAGTAGGAAGCAGTCCTCAGGCAAGAGTCTTCTATGTCAACTCCAGAGTTACTCCTACAGGTCTCGTGTCATAACTTCATGGAGTGCTCAGTAACAAGGTCTTACCTTCAGGTTCTAGGAGGTAATCAAGATTATTGTTGTAGAATTCTCTTAGATTTCCTGATCAACAACTCCAAGCGAGGTTTCTCTGGTATTAGGGATCTTTTTAGGTAAACTATGGCTCTTGAGGGGAGCATGGTCACCGGATGTAGCACAACACCACTTAATATGCATATATATATAATTTAATTAGTATATTTAATAGAAAATAATTATCTTATATTAAATATATTAACTACTATACATTTAAAATAAAGACAAAATAATATTTCCCTATTAGTTTTTCAAACATCATTAATGTTATTTAGCCTTTATCCTCCCTCTCAGTATCACCCTTTGTCACCCATCTCCAGATAATGTCCCTCCCTTTGTTTTCCCCTTTTCTCTCTGCTGTGTACTTGTGTTATAGTCTCTTCTTCAGTGATTCTTACCCATTACCAAAGGGCCTTTTTATTCTCCTGGTTTCTGTGATTCCTCGAGGTTGTGTAATCAATCTACAGATAAGAATCCACATTAAGGGAGAACATGTGGTGTCTTTCTCTATTCCTAAAAGATTTGAGCATGAAAAAAGATAAGAATTCTTTAAAACGTATTCCTTAGTGTGATCAGATTGTCAATACTATTTAAAAGCAAGCAGAAACTCTGTACGAGAAATAGTATGTAGAAATTTAAAAAAAAAGAGCACATTACAATTCTTTCTCCCTTATTCATTCTCCTTCCACATATTTATCTCAGGAGAAACTTATTTTAGAGGGAACCACTGGAAATATTTATACAGTGGCTGAATATCTGCTATCACAGCAGTAGGAGTAATGTATATGATGTTTTTACGGCAGGTGTGTTCCCCCCTGATTGCCATTGGAAACCACATATGTCTTAGTTATTGAGGAAGATACTAATAACAGACTTCTTTTTTGCCCACATAGAGCTATTTTGGAAAATGTGACTTTTATCCAGATGTTTGTTTAAGTACACTCTAATTAAGCTATAGATGCTTGCAAAGAAAACAAAGTAAAGTGCTTTAAACCCAAAATTACTTATTGTTGTGTGGAAGAGTCCTGGCCTGAGTGATATTGATGGCATTTTAGACTTGATAAAAAGCATTATTCCATACACAATGTATAAATTTATTTTATATTATCTCAAAGAGTGAGACATACCCGAGTGGTAGGTCTTGAATAACTACCTTAGAAGCGCCCTGGTTTTTAACCCCCGGGAACACACAAACATGTCCCCATACAGAAAATAAAATAATAAAATACTTCCCAGTCTTTATCTATGTTACTAAATCTGTATGAAGTATGTTGGCAAAATAAAAACTACTTTAATATGCTGTGTATTTAAATATTTACTTTAGACAATGACAGTAAAAGCAGGGTATTAATGTATATGTTAAAATTCTTGCCTTGGGTTCTAAACTTATAAGACCAGAACATGATCCATAGTGTTTAGACTTCAATTATGTTTCCAAGCTCAGAGACCAGACCAGGATTTAGAGATTTTTTGAAGCCATTCTCTTTTATGTTTAGTGATAATTTTAGTGAGTTCGAAGCAGAAAAAAATTTAACATATTTTCTTTATCAAGTTTAAGTGCATATAATTATTAAAACATGTGCACATGAGAATGTTTAAAATTTATGACAAAATTATGCATTAGCTTGTAAAAATAAAAACTGCATAAAACATAGCCTTTAAAACCAGGAATATATTTTTTCCTATTTTGTTCCAACATCACAGAACCATCCTAAAGAATTTTACTAAAACTGCCAAATGAAAATTCTCTTTAATGTACAAGTGAAAAGTTTGTGAATGTAAACTCTCACATTGATATGAGGTCAGGAGAGATTCCAAGCATCATGATACATTTTTTAAATGCTGTATACATACTGGAATGCAGACTTCATTTTGAAAGTTTTGTTTGTTTGCATTGTAACTCTAGTAATTACGGAATTGGCTGGAGTTTCACCTCGATGAAAAATAAAAGAATATCTATGAGTTCCACTGACACTTAGGAAACACCACCATCTCCGTCTGGTTACTTTCATATTAGGAAAGATGTAAAACAATAGAATTGGATTTTCTTTCCTTAAACAGTATGTTTAGATAGTTATTTGCATCACAAAAATAAAATGTTATAAGTTTTCTAATTTATTTTTCTGTCGTAGGTAACAAGATACAAGATTTTAAAAAGAGTGCTGCATGTTATATAAAATGGTTTAAGAACATGTATTTAATAATTTTTTCTTTGAGAATATAAAATCATTATAGCAAACTTCCTTCCCATTCCTCCCTCCAAACCCTTTCATATACTCAGCCTTGCTCCTTTAGCAATTCATGACCTCAAAGGTGTTTTCAGCTTATAATGAGATGATCATATGTATTTTTTCTTTCAGTTTATTTATATGGTGGCTTACAATGACAGATTTTCATATGTTGAACCTTCCCTGCATTTCTGTAATGAAGCCAACTTCATCATGGTGAATGATCTTTTAGATGTTTTCTGGAGTCGATTTGCCAGTATTTTATTGAGTACTTTTGCATCAATGTTCATGAAGGAGACTGGTCTGTAATTCTCTTTCTTCAATGAGTCTTTGTGTGGTTTGTGTTTCAGGGTAACTGTAGCCTCATAAAAAGAGTTTGGCAAACAGCTGACTGGGAGCTCACTGACTCTGAACTGACAGCAGGGAAACCTACATAGGACCAAACTAAGCCATCTGAGTGTTGATGACAGTTGTGTGGCTGGGGAAGTCTTTGCGGCCACTGGCAGTGGGACCAGAGTTTATCCCTTCTGCCTGAACTGGCTTTTTGGAGCCCATTCTTTTTCGCGGGATACCTTGCTCAGCCTAAATATAGGGGCCTTGGTCCTGTCTCAAAGTGATGTGTCAGACTTTGTTGACTCCTCATGGGAAGCCTTACCCTCTCTGAGGAGTTGGGGGAATTTGGGAGGCAGTGGGAACTGTGATAAGTATGTAAAATAAGAAAATATCATTTAAAAAGTAATTAATTAATTAGAAAAACAAATTCATGACTTCTTTTTAATTAATTGTTTATATATTATAATATTACTTATATATGCTTTCAAGGCTGACATTTTGGTATTGGATAACCAATTTGTATGCTCTTCCTGGGGAAGACTATTTCTCCCCCTCTCAGCATTCCTCAGTTGTAAGGATATGTTCTTAACAGTTATTTTTATCTGTTTAGTCTTTATCTCCATAGAAGTTCAGAATGCAACGGATGAAACAAATGTATGTATGTGACAAAATTCAATAAAAATTGGCTTTTGGAAAACAATGTTCACAGAAATTGTTTCTTACAGGGGAATCTTTTTGATTCAAGGACTGAACCCTGCTCTTATAACCTTTTTCTCCATCTACAATCCATCTCCTTGGATAAGCTCTCCTTTTGGGGTGGGGGATTTTTTATATTTTTATTTATTATTAGAGAGTTTCTTATAATCTTTTCCAGTCTCCCAGCTCTTCACAGATCCCAATTTCCCTACCCATCCAAGTTCTTGCCTACCACCCTTGCAGCAGCCGTGTTGGGATTCTTTAGAGATTTCATACATTTACGCAATGTGTTTGGTCACACTCAGCTACTATCCCCTCTGCCTCTCCACAGTCATCTCCACCTTGTCTCCCTTTCAAATTTATATCTTTCCTTCTTTTATTTTTACTTATAAATTCTGATCACATAAGGTTTTTCCATCTGATGTCTTCAGTTATTTTCTTCAATGTCTTAAATGTTTTATTATATAAATATTTCACTCTCTTAGTGGTAGTAGGGTAATATTCTTACTAGTAGTAAAAAATTGGAAATATCCCTTTCATTTCTACTTTACAGAATACTTTCAGGTTTATTAGTGTTGATTTTTCCTTAACATTCTGATAGAATTCTGTACTGAAGCCATCTGGCCTTTTTTTTTATGTTGGGAGCTTTTTAATTATTTCTTAAATTTCATTAGATACTATAGGTTCACTTAAATTGTTTATGCCAACTTGATTTAATTTTGTCAGTTCATGTGTGTGTGTCTGTGTGTGTTACGTGTATGTAAATTCTTCCCAATATTTCAGAATTTCCATTATATGGAACATAGATTTTTTTTTAAGTATGGCTCTGTAATTCTCTGAATTTGATTTTGGATTGATGTATTAGTTCCCTTTTCATTTCTAGTTTCATTATTTATAGTCTGTATTCCCTTTCTTTTGTTTACTTGACTGAAGGTTTGACAGCCACGTGAATCTTTTTCAGAGAACCAAGTCTTCATTTCATTGATTTTCTTTGCTTATCTGTTCTTTTGGCTAATGAAATTAATATTTCTTACTTTCAGCCATAATTTTGATTATCTCTTCACATCTATTGTTTTTGGGGAGTTCTTTCTTCTTGTTTTTCCAAATATTTCAAGTGTATCAATAGGTAATTAATATATTATTTCCATATATATATATATAAATATGACTCGAGAGATGGTTCGGCCATTAAGAGCACTGCCTACCCTTCCAAAAGTATTGAGTTCAATTCCCACTAACCTCGTGGTGGCTTACAACCATCTGTAATGAAATCTGGTGCCCTCTTGAGGCCTTGAAGAAGAGACATAATCAGTCATCCTCATCAACCCAGTATGAAAAGTTTAATACTACCATCATATATAGGCTGCCCATGAATGCTTCAGCATTGCCAGGGTGTAAATTTCATTTCATACACACACATACACACACACTCTCACACACACGCAGTTAGCTCTGTGAGTTCGCCTCTTAGGACCACCTGCACTGTGTATATAGATTTGAGTAGTGTGTTTTCGTTGTCATTCAATTCTAGAAAGTTTTAAATTTTCCTTCTTGATTTCTTCCTTGACTCAGTTTTTATTCAGTACCGAGTTATTTAGCTTCCATGACTTTGTGGTCTTTCTACTATTACTGATATCTAGCTTTTTTCCCTTTTGTACTTAGACTGGATTCAGGATGTTATTTCAGTTTTTCTATATCTGTTGAGCATTGCTTTGTGTCTTCATATGTATTCAGTTTTAGAGATAGTACCATGAACTTCTGAGAAGAAGATATATTCTTTAGTGTTTTGGTAGACTGTTGTAGTTCTTTGTTGGTTTCATTATTTAACTCCAGAGCTTGTCTGTTTAGTTTTTGTCTAGATGGTCTATCTATTAGTAAGTATGGGGTACTGAATTCACTCACTATAGCTGTGTTAGAGTATATATGTGATTGTACCTGCAATAGTTCTTTTTTAAAATGGTTTAGGCTGTTCTTGTGTGTATCTAGTTTCAATTTTGTTAGAGAGAATTCCTATCCTTATTTGCTGTTATCCCAACCAATTGGCTTATATACAAACTGAATGATGCTTAGTTTTCAGTCCCGGGTCCAGGCTTGGGTTCCAGATACAGAATCATAGTGATCCAGATTGTCATGGTGGGTGGAGTGACATTCTGGACAGGGCAGGTATAGACTGAGTACTGATTCTGGAAGTCTCTAAGTAGGATTTGGAGGCCAGGTCCATGCAATTATGGGGACTCAGTGATCAGTGGGCTAGCTGACAGCAGAGGAATGTAGGTACACCAGTTCTAGGTCCTTATTTGAAACTACTTTGAACTCTGTGTTTAGTCTTGAAACTATTCCAGATTAGCAGGGTGGATGGGGTGGCTGATAGGCGGTCAGGACAGAGAGCAGAAACTGACTCTGTTGGTCTCTAACTAGGAATCTGGGTCAGGTTCCTTGCAGTTCCAGGACCCACTGGTGGGCAGTGTGTCTAATTCTGATAGGTGACTGGCTCTGAGAGTCCAGACCTGAAGTTCTGGTTTTAAATCCAGGTGCAGACAACAAGCAGTGTTTTATCTATACATGGGATGGGTTAGCTGATGGGGAGCAGGTGGTGGAAGAGAAGTAACTATGAGAATATGTTAGACACTACTTCCTAAAATATAAGGAGTAGAGAACCATAAGAGGCAGAAAGAGAACCATATGACTACTGAGAAGCATGGATGGAAATGCACCACAGAAATAAGCTAAGGTAAAATCAACAAGATCCTCAGGAAAAGAAAAGGCCAGGAACAGTGTCAGCTTGTGTTACCCTGTATGGTATATATTATGCCTAAAGTAGTCACCCTTAAGGTACTGTCACCTTCTCAACATGGGCGTGGAAGGAGCTACAAGCTGAAAGACTGAGTGACCTTCAGAAGTACAACCAGATTCTGAAAATGCTAGGGGCAGAGAGAAAACCAGAAGAATACTAGCTGTGGAGGGTATGGCAGAAGTGAGAAAGCGCAGCTTAAAACTGATACTCTCCACAAGCAACCCTAGAGTGACTAGTGTAGAGAACATACATAAAGCATGACCTCTACCACTGCTTAGGCCACATGGGAAACATGAGAGGTATAACGAACCAAGCACAGTCCTCTGGATAAACACAATAATACTTAGACAAGGATTCTGGGTCATTTGTGAAAGAAAACTGATATCAAAGCTAAAGGAGAGCACACAGTGGCCACGATGAATACAACCATGGGTGTACTAACCAACCCTTCCTAGGAGCGCTGAAAGCCACATGTCAGAAGTGTGACTCACAATTAGGCAGAGACAGTGATTTAGATGGCCCTTTTCTGATTTCAATGGGCACCAAGCATGTATGTGGTGCACAAATATATATGTATGCAAAACATCAATATATATAAAATAAAATGAGATAAATATCAGTTATTTTAGAAAGACAAGACTAAGCTAAAGAAAAAAGATCAAGAATAAAATCAAATGAACATATTTAGAGTTAATTGTTGGATGAGGGAAAATATTCTGAGATTCCTAACCATGTTCAGAAATATGGAAGTATCAGTTAGAGGGGCCAAATCTTTTTTTATTGATTTTTATTGAGCTCTACATTTTTCTCTGCTCCCCTCCCTGCGTCTCCTCTCCCCTTCTACCCTCCCCCAAGGTCCCCATGCTCCCAATTTACTCAGGAGATCTTTCTTTTTCTACTTGAGAGGCCAAATCATAAAATGTCCCTAAACTGTTGTTACATGGACCCTGGTCTACAGGAGATGAAGACCGAAGGATAGGTTTCTATTGCAATAGCCTTTACAAGTCAAGCAATGGTTGACACACAGAGTATGCAGACAGATCTAGTGATGGAGAAGAAAGTGCTCAGGCTGTAAATTCTTTGAAACTCAGGCCCCTATGGGAGTATGGATTCATTACTGGCTGCTCTGCCACTAAATGCTCCAAAAGCTAATTCTAGAGATGTGGTAGACCTTTCTGTATCTTGATATTAACTAAAGTCCTTAGGCTTTTTATGTGAAAGCAAGGATACTGAAGAAGAAAGGGTCTTGGTATAGAGTCATAGCATAATTGCATTTAGTTTTGTGGATTTGTATTTCTGTCTCACTGATAAACAAGTATAGAAACCTGGATATGACCAGGAGTCTATGTAATATTTGTTTAGAGAGTACAAACAGAATTAGCAAAATTATTTAATGATTATATGTATCTGGAAGACTGAGTTAGATAAATCCACATAAAGAACTTAACACAGAGCCTGGTATAAGGATGGTACTAAACAATGCTGCTCATTAAGTGAAATTGTTCATAATTTTAAGCTATATAGTAATATTATTAAGCATTTTAGATTTATATGCTGAATTCTCTTTGAGTCTTAAGAAAACAATTCACATTATTACAATCAGAAAATTTCCATGTTTTTCTGGGAAGACATGAGTGACTAGATAAATAGAAGAACAAAATGCTTAACAAGATTTTTAAAATATGGTACATGAATACTGTTGGTGGAAAAATAGTCATTATTTTCTAAAATCCCTTTTATCAAGTGATTACATTATTTACTATATTCAAGAGATAAACGATTTATAAAAGTCTTATGTTTATGTTCTATTCTAGGGAATCACTAAAAGCTAAATATCTGTTGCAGAAGTTCACATTTGGGTACTGACATTTATTTTAAATTTCCTAAGCCAACAGCAGAATCTTTCCAATCTGAAAGACAACACAGTAACCCAAGTGGAAAATGCTTTGAAAGCTGTTTGTACTTAGTACTAAGGCTTTGTTAATGATGGCCGTTTCCACATGATGGATGTGCTTGCTTTAATACCTATGGGCATCTGCTGCTACTATTAGTATTTCCTTGAACAGTTCCCTAAGTGATCATGTATAATTTAATGCACCTAACTTCTTCAAATATGCTGTCTTATGGCTTGTCAATGGCACCACTTTTCTCTTCCTTTAAGAAAGATTTATTAATTTTACACTCAATATTTTGATCAGATCATTTCCCTTCTCCCAACTCCTTCCAGATTTCCCTTCCCTACACATGCAACTATGTGTTCTTGCTTTATCTTAAAGAACAATAATAAAACATTAATATAAAACCCAAATAAACAAACACACAAAGAAATAAACCAAACAAAAATACATGAACACAATACCATGAAATCTGTTTTGTATTGGTCAATTGTTTCTGATTATGGGGCCTTCCCTGGAGTGTGGGTATTATAGCCAGAGTCACTTGAAGAAAACTAATATCTGTCCTGGCAGCTGTCAATTACAAATGACATTTTGGTTGGGGTGGAACTTGGTGTTCACTGTACCTACTCCATGTTGGGGTTTTGACTGGCATGAACTTGTGTAGTCTTATACATCCTCTTACAATATCCATGAGTTCATGTGTGTGTCAGCCCTGTTACATCTGGAAAATACTCTTTTCTTGGAACTTTTTATTCCCTCTGTTTTTTGCTATATTTTCCCCTCTTCTTTTCTGCGGTTAGTTGAAACTTTGCAGGAAAGCTGTGGTAAAGAAATCAAATTAGGTCTGAGTGCTCCAGTGTCTCTTCAGAATATATGCTGATCTCCAAACTTATTCCTTTTCCTGTTCCATCAACCTTCAAAACTGCTGACATTTTATATTGCAAATTTAGTCTTGATAGCATTCTTCATTGCTTTGGAGTAAAACCCAAACTCCAAAGGCCACAATAGAGAGTCCACCTCTATTTACATCTCCACTGCCACTCTCTTGGACATGCCAAAGAAATAGGAGTGAAAGGGTTCACCTACCCACTGCTTTTATTTAACTTGTGCCAGTGTAATGATACTGTGTCTTTCAGACTTGTTTCTATGCAGACAAATAGAAGATCTATTGCTGTTCAGATATTAGAGATTTTCATTTGTTCTTCCTCACTATTATTTTTGTCAAGTTATTTGACAGCTCAGAGTTTTCACAGTTACAATAGAAATGATTAGATTCAGAAATTCTTTAAGCTTCCTGAAGACTCAAATTCTTTCCTAAGCACTTAGAATGACTTATTAAAACATGAATATTCATATAATAAAATGTTATAGTAAAGGTTATGTTTTGTCCAAGGCAGTAGTTCAGTTTCATTCTACAACACAGCATAAACCAGTTGTGGCATATGCCTGTAATTTCAGCACTTAGGTGGTGAAGACAGGAAAATGAGGAGTTTAAGGCCATCTTTGACTATAGCAACAGCAAGTTCAAACCCAGCCTGGGATATATGAGACCCTATCTTCAAAAGAGAAAAAGATGGTGTTTGCATATATACATTTAAAAAAGGATGTTTTGATTCTTGGAATGGGCACTAGGTAGATGAATGTCCTTAAGCTTCTTGTGTACAATGATTTCTTATGTTCACACACATCATCTAACACATTTCTTTACTTTTGTAGGAGGAGGCCACTTGTTCTTCCCGGCCACCTGGCTAGCTTAGACATGAAATAATCACACAAGAACCATATTATTGAAACCACTGCTTGACCCATTAGCTCTAGCTTCTTATTGGCTAACTCTTACATATTAATTTAACCTATCTCCATTAATCTGTGTTTTGCCACGTGGCAGTAGCTTACCGGCAAAGTTTTACCATGTCTGACTCTGCAGCGGTTCCATGGTGTCCCTCTGACTCCACCCTTCTTTCTCCCAGCATTCAGCCTACCTTTCCATGCCTACCTAAGTTCTGCCTTGCTATAGGTCCAAAGCAGTTTCTTTATTCATTAATAGTAATCACAGCCCTCATCATAATTTTATTAAATAAAATGTATTATTAATAAAAAATTAAGGATGTTTTTGGGATGGATAGTTTTTATTTGACGGACTGTTTCATCCTTAAATCAGTGTTCTTCTGAGGCACTCCTCTTTTAGAAAATACACAGTGGAAAATTTATATCAGAGGTGGTGAACAGAAATTGAGAATCTGAGTTCTTTGCATTTATAAATTGACTTTAGATGATCACAGAAAGGTAGTTCAATGTTAAGCAAGTTGTTTTTCTAGAGATTTTTTTTTTGGTCTACATATAGCTTCTCTAGTCCAAAAACTAACAAAATGTCTATAGTAAACTTTCCAGACAACTTAAATTACATTAAAGTACAGTGTTTTGAAGGCTTTTAAAATCTTTTATAATACTTTATATGTTTCAGAAGAGAGGGAATCTGTATTATTCACACAAACTCCATGGGCATCTCAGATGAACTGAAAACAGTATAGAGTCTCCAAGTGAGTTCCAATCATTTTCATAGCTGCTCAGAAAACAGAAGACAGATGTGATCCCGTCATTCCTTTCACTCCTATAACAAATGTTATCCGAACATACTGTGTGCCTAGCACTTTTGGAAACGATGTGCTTCAGTAGTGCTACGTAGAAGAAGTCCCTGCCTCATGCAGCTTACACTCTAGTTGTGATACACAGATAGAATTAAAAGATAATGAAGGTAGACACTATGTATACTACTGTAGCACGGCTAATCACTGTAGAAGACAGGGAAGTTACATACACAGCTTACCTTTGGAATGGGAAGAGGTGCTTAGCTGCTTTTTCTGGAATGCCAGGAATGATGTGGTTTGATGTCTGCTGAGATAGGTCTGCCTGTCTACCCTTTCCTCCTAATTCTTGAGCATGGCTTTTAGATCATAAAACGCATCCTTATGAGAGATGTTGCTTGGGCTTTACTGAAGCCTAAGTGACTTCTGTGTTATCTTAGGGCAGGACCTAGATCCACAGGCATTATGTTTACCTCAGGCATTCTCCATAGACCCTAATCTTGAGTTGTGTTTCTAAGTCAACAAGAAGCCCTCTTACAGACGAAGTCATATATACTTTGCAAATAGCTTCAAGGCAAACATGTCGTAAGCTTTATTGTACTCATGGGTCTGAGTTTGTTTTACCTGAATACATTTCCCCCAAAATTGTGCTGTATTTAAATATGGCTAAAGTAAAATGATGTAGACCAGACTTTAGAAGTCCTGGTCTAGCACCAATTACAATAAAATTGGGCTGAGCTGAGTTTCATACTTGTCTCTTTGTGGATTTTGTTTTTCTTTGACTGTTGAGGAGCCTATATAGAATTACCACATACTACCAGAGAGAAAGATGGAAATCTGGTGGCTATGGTGCTATAATTTTAGATATGTAAGCCAGTGAATGTCTTGGTTCAGCTGACATGTCCATACATTATTGAGAAGGGGTGTCATTTTACTATTCTGAGACTAAGGCAAGTTCTACTTATTAAAATACAAATGAAATGCCACTACAGTAGTTACCTTCTTTTTACCCAAAACATTAAGTAACCACAACCTAGGTCAAAACATCCTCCTGTTTGACCTTGAAGGAGTAATACTAGGCTCAAACTCTCTGAACTTATGTTAAGATGGAGACAAGCCACTTCTGTGGGTTCCCACAAGTGAAGCTGTTACTAGTGCTGAGATTCTTTAGCAGAAGAGGCACAATCATCATGCATCTCTGGAAATGGCTAAGGGGTCAAATAAGTGCTGCCAGTTTTTGGGTAGGGTTTCACCTACGCTTCAAGAACTATTTGCTCTGTTCCAGATGATACAGAACAGGGGGACCAGATTTTCTCAAGAACTCATGGTATAGAATGCCTTTTTCCCATGTATGGGAAAAAATCCTAGTATACTACCCTGAGGAAGATGAGAGCATACACAAAGAAGAATGCTTCAGACTAGGATGAGTACAAACGCTCTGGGTGCCGGTATGCTGCACAGACTGGAAGAATCAAAGTTTGAGGCAGAATAAAATGGGATGTGAGTGATGTGAGTGAAGCTCAAAGGTAACAGAAGTCAGGAGTGAAGAAACACTCATCAGGAGGGCTGTCCCCTATTAATTCTAGTGAGCTGGAAAGGCCGGCTTCTGGGAGTCTCAGCACTTAAAATGCAGAGACAGAGTATCAGGATTTCAAGATCACCCTTGGTTACACAGGGATTTCAAGGCCACACTGAGGTGCAGAAGACAATGTTTCAAAAGACAGAATCATAACAAAAATAAAAGAGAATACAAAAGGCAAGCACCTAGACTAGCTTAAGTGACATTTTGACTTCCTTCCTTGCCTGAGGTGTCACCTCTACTTATCAGCTGTAACCTCAGGAAACTGTTACAGGAGCCTGGAAAAAGTGATGGTTCTTCTTCCAGTGCAAGATAGATACTTGATTTCAGAAAATACTTTAATCTCTCTCTACATTTTATCTTAAGTATTTTGCCCTTAAATTTCTCCATTCAATCAATCTGTTATACAAAATTGTCAAATCATATATCCTGCTTTGGGAAATGTTGTTCAATGTGAACTCTAAGAATCAGTCCTGCAGACCCAAAACTACAGGATGCTCATAACAAACAGAAAAAAGTTATCCAAAAGGAGTCCCAGTGAGGGTCCAACATCAATTGTGTAGCAGAAACCAGAAGTCTCAAACCAGAGCAATGACTCTTTGTTATAAAGATATATGCATACAAGGGTTTACTGCAAGATTCACTGTGTCACACTATAACTTCCATGACAAGATTTTTCCTCTTTTCCCCCCTCTTTTTCTCCTAAATTATATTTTTTTTTGTGAGGGGAGATTCAGGAACAGAGGGCAGGTATAAAGGGACAGGGAATAAATAGAATCAAGATGCATGATGTTAAACACCCAAAGAATGACTAAAAAGAAAGTTTAATCAAAAAAAGAAGAATCAATTTAATCACTCTGATTTTTTAAAATTTATTTAAAGCATTTTACATTTAATTTTAGGCGTTAGCCACCTTTGACAGTTGGTATTTTATTCTGGCAACAGTTTGAACAATTCATCCTAGTATTACTGAGGTTAGTATACTACTTAAAAGAGAGCAAATTCTACTTTCTTGTTACTGTGAAGAAATTTATTTTTGCTTTATTGTGCTATGAATAATTTATTAATAAATAATATAAATTTATTGGGAGATAATTATTCATAATTCATTTGAAATAAAAGGATTATATAGTAACTCTCATTTTCTATTAAAATACATTAATGGGAGAAAGCTGGATAGTTACAATTTCAATATTCTTGTGATATTATTTTTCTAAGCAGTTTATAGCAGAATATATGAATTTGTTGTCATAGGTCAACTCAAAATTATTAAGCAGACTTTAGCATCTGATCAGCCTCACAAATTATTATTGGAGATGTAAAAGTATCTTAGTTAAGGGGAGCAAACTGGAGAAACAGGCTAATGCAGTAGTGTTTGTATTAAGCATCATGAGTAACTCAGTGAAACCTTGATATAGAGACAAAGGAGATGTTGCCAACATCTCCTGCAATCTGGGATAGACTTGGAATAATATATCTAATTTTCTCTCTTGAGTCAGCATGGTTTGGCCTTTCAGTCAGCATGGTTTGGCCACCACTTTTAGGCATATAACTGTTCTGTAGCTCATTCATGAATAGCAACTTCAGAAAAGAGGCCTATTAATTGAGCAAGTTGGTGAATAAAATTTGGGTAAAATTAAGGCTCTCAAGTACTGATAAAACATTTCCCCTGGCATCCTGTTAGTCTCGTGCTGTAACTGCTTGACAATAAGATGAGGCCATTATCTTACAATTACAGCTTCAAGATTTAACCAGAATGGGTTTGTTAGGGCCTGCTTCTACTATATTTACCATATGTCACACTAATGAATGTTTGGTTGTCGTCTTTCATAGCTAAACCATTCTCAGGAGACAGAGAAGTCAAAGCAGTAATACCTAATCTACTGTGTGATGAGAAGGACATGATCCTTGAATGAGAATTTCCTTTTCTAATTTCTTTCTTTTCTTCATTTTCCTCTTTGCTTTACTTTCCTATGGCTGAATGGCAGCCATGTCTTTCTTCCTGTTTACCTTCTCGGTTTGGGTTAATAAATGAAAGGAAATGAAAAACAGAAAAATTAAAAGTAGAAAAAGAAGGGAAAGAAGTTTGTAATCAAGGAGACAAAAATGCAACATCCAATGTCACTAGGGTTTAGAAACTTTCACATGTATTTCCCAATCTATTTTCAAAAAAAATAGTGTTAAAACCTCCATGTCTTCTGTAATTACTCCCATATAGTTTTAGAACAAAAATGCAAAAAAGTAGACTATGTCAATTAAACTAAATTAAATTTTCTTACTTGAAATTCAGAATTTTGAAGTTGAGTCCCAATTTACCATTTTGTAATCTTACACCAGCTGCTTCATGTTCTCCATGAGAATCCTACCTCTGTTTCCCTTCCTTCCTCTCTTCTTTCCTTCCTTTCTTCCACAGGAACTTACTTTACTAAAAATGTCACTTATTGAACAATGTATTTATATGGAAAATTCTAAAAAAATATTTAGAAAAAAACCCTAAATGCTTAGATTTTGCACAGAACGTTTTCAGCATGGAGAATTGGTATAGGAGGTTCTTCTGCATTTGTGTTGCTTTCATTGGTGAATAAAGAAAATGCCTTGACCTTTTGATAGGACAGAAATTAGGTAGGTGGAGTAGACAGAATGGAATTCTGGGAAGAAGGGCAGTGTGGCAACAACATGAAACTCCTGTCTGAGACTGATGCTGGTTAGGATCTTTCCTGGTAAGCCAGGACCTTGTGGTTAACACATTGGTAGAAATGGGTTGGATCATCTTGATCATCACCATAGTAATTTTGTCCGATGGATGGAGATAGAGACAGAGACCCACATTCACATCAGAGCAATGGACTGAGCTCCCAAGGTCCAGTCGAAGACCAGAAGGTGGGAGAAGATGAGCAAGGAAGTCAGGACCACGAGTGGCTGGTGCACCAACTGAGGCAGTGTGCCTAATCTAATGGGAGCTCACCAAATCCAGCTGGACCAGGACTGAATGAGCATATGATCAAACTGGAATCTTTGAATGTGGCTGCCAATGGGGGCTTACTGAGAAGCCAATGATAATGGCACAGGGACCTATCTCTTCTGCATGTATTGGCTTTTTGGGAATCTAGTCTATATGGATGCACACCTTCCTAGGCCAGGATGGAGGGAGAGGGCCTTGGGCTTCCCACAGGGCAGGGTACCCTGCCCCCTCTTAAGGAAGCAGGGGGAGGGAGGAGGGTTAGTGGGGGAGCGGGAGGGGACTGGGAGAAGGGGAGGAAGTGTAAATTTTTTGAATGAAAAATAAAAGATTATTAAAAAAGAAAGAAAGAAGTGGGTTAGATCAGGATGTGAGAGCTGGCCAAGAAGAGGCTAGATATAATGGTCCAGGCAGTAATTTAATTAATACAATTTCAGTGTGGTTATTTAGGGGGTTAAGCTACCCGGGTGATTGGGAGCCGGGTGGCTGGGAGCTGGGCCGCTGGGAGCCAGGCAGCAGGGACAAAATGCAGGCCTGCTTGCCTCATTACAACAGACTGGTGCCGGCACCGGGACACAGCCCGCTCCTCTTACTACAGAGAATTCCTTTGAGAATGTATCCAGAATAGGAGAAAGAATACATGCTACAAACACACCTTCCCAAGGCACAGGGATCATCACATTAGAGGGTGGGGAAAGATCGTCAGAGTAAGACATACTAAGGCAACGTTGAAGACAGTTTTTCTAACACAATAGAGACACTGCTCCCAAAATCTCACAGCAGCTGCTATTGTAGAACAAGACCTATATAAGATCAAACTAGTCAAACTTTCAATATGAGTTGGAGAGAGATTCATGAAGTCCTAGCTGAAGAGCTATTAACAGTTAATGAGTGCTAGAGCAAAGAGAGCAAGTTCTATTCAGGGATTCAGCCTCTGTGAGGCAATCCATGCTCCAATGAATGGTCCTGTAACCACCCACACATATACCGACAGCATTGATTATACTCTCTAGGGTTAATAAAAAGAGTGCTTGAGTAAAAAGAGAAGCTTAAAGAGAGAAAGTCAAGCCACTGACAAAGGCAGACCAAAATAAACATACAATTATTAAACTCAAAAGGAAAACTTTCCATAATGCAAACAGATTTTTTTAAAACAAAAATACAACTACAAGGAATCTTTACGGAAGCTATTAGAAGGATCGCTTCAACATGAAAGATAAATATACCCAAGTGGTCTGAGAGAACAAATAAAAATTGCTAGGGCAGGGCTCTTAGCGGATCTGAGAAAGCACCACCAGATAATCAGAAGACAGGAAGCAGTCAGCATCTTTCAAAAGTAACTCTGAATATTAATGATCTCAGTCTAATAATGAGAACCCAGATACTAACAGATTGAGTTAGTAAATGGGATCCATCTTTTTGTGTCTCCAAGAACCATACTAAATCAACAATCACCTTTGGATAAAAATATATAAAAAGGAATTCCAAAAATGTTATGAAGAAATACACAGTCATAGTTATGCCAATATCTGATATAATAGACTTCAAACAAAAGCAAGTCCAAAGAGATAGGAAGGTACACTTCTTACCCATTAACAGGAAAAAAATCTACCAATAGGATATTAGAATCCTAAACATATATGCACCAACAAAGTAACACACACACACACACACACACACACACACACACAACATACCACCACCACCATCAAACAGTGTTACATCTCAAACCACAATCTGATTCCAACATAGTGAGTCGGGGTGATTTAAATACCCCACTTTCACGGACAGACAGGTTACCTCAAAAAAACAAACAAACTAAAAAAATAAAAATAAATTAACAAACAAAATTTTAAAAAAGGAAAGAAAAGGAAACCTAAACTGGAAGTAAATTGTATCATAAATCAAAGGAATCGAACAAATATCAACACAATATTACACCCTAAAGGATAAACATTCAACACTAAGGTGTAGCAATACTAAAGAATACACATTCTTCTCATTGGTTCATGGAACTGTCTCCAAATCAGATCACATATGAGGACAAAAGCAAGTCTCAGTAAATATTGAAAAAGTAGAACAGCATCCTGCATATTATCTGACCACATAGAATAAAGCTGTTTATCAACAACAATACAGGGATTTATGGGAATTATATAACAGACTACTAAATGATAATTGGGTCCAAGGAAGAAATTTAAAAATTCCTGGAATTGAATGAAAGAAAAAATATAACATTAAGAATCCTTGGGAGCTGGGCAGTGGTGGCAAACACCTTTAATTCCAGCTCTTGGGAAGCAGAGGCAGATGGATCCCTTTGGGGTAGAGGCCTGCCTGGTCTACAAAGCAAGTACCAGGACAGGTTCCAAGCTACGCAGAGAAACCCTATCTCAAAAAACCAAAACCCAAACCAAACCAAACAAACAAACAAAAACAACAACAATAAAATCCATGGGACCAATGAAGGTAGTTCTAAGTGAAAATTTTAGAACAGTGTTAATATCAAAAACTTGAGATATCAAATGATGAACCTGAAAGACTTAAAAAAACAAAAATAAATAACACTCCAAAACAGTAGATGGGAAAAGGTAATTAAAATCAGTGTTAAAATTAATGAAATAAAAAATTAATACAAAGAATTAATGAAATATATAATTGATTCTTTTAAAAGACTCACAAGAATGATAAACCTTTAGCCAAACTACGGAAAAGAAAAGCAGACCCAAATTAATAAAATTAGAGATATAAAAGGAAACATTACAGTAGATACCAAGGAAATTTATAGAATCATACCTCAAAAGTCTATATTCTATTCAACTAAAAAACTTAAAAGAAATGAATGAATCTCTCTCCCTTTACTCCCTCTCCATATATATATATATATATATATATGTATATGTATATATGTATATATATGTATATTATATACACATCAAGGTTAAAACAAAAAAATAAATAACTTGAATAACCTACATCATCCATTGAGATAAAAGTAGACATTAAAATCACCTAATCTCCCAAATAAAAAAAAGCCCAGGGCAAATAAATTCAATATGGAATTCTACCAGATATTTGAAGAAGAACTAACATCAATTCTAAAATTGTTCTGTAAAGTAGAAAAAGGAAACAATATATCCAAACTCATTTTACAAAGCCACTATTACCCTGATACTAAAACCATATAAAGACATAAAAAAACCCCAAAAATTTATAGGCCAATCTCTATGATGAACACAGATGCAAAATTCTTTTAAAAAATACTTAAAAACTATTTGAAAACATACCAAAAAGTCATCCAAGAAGATTAAGTGGGCTTCATCTCAGAGATGCAGAGAATGTTTGACATTCATCAATCAAAAATGTAAGCTAACACCTAAATAGACTCTCAGGCAAAAATCACATAATCATCTCCTTAGATGTAGAAAAGACCTTTGGCAATATCTGAAAATCCTAGAAAACATAGGGAACCTATCTGAGCATAATTAAAGCAATATACAGTAAGCCAACAATCAACATATTGATAAATGGAGAAAAAAATAAAAACATTTCCACAAAAAAACAGGAGCAAAACAATGCTGCTTACTCTCCCCCCTCCTACTCAATATAGTATTCTAGACCCTAGCTAGGGAAACAAGACAAGTGTCTTAATTAGAAATTCTACTGAAGTAATAAAACATCATGACCAAAAGCAAGCTGAGAAGGAAAGAGATTTCATTTTAAATTTCCACACCACAGCACATAACCAAGTAGCCAAGGACGGACTTTAAACTGGTCAGGAACCAGGAGGAAGGAGCTGATTCAGAGACCATGTGGGAGCGCTGTTTACTGATTTGCTTCTCAGGGCTTGCTTAGCCTGCCTTCTTATACTGTTCAAGACCTCCTAAGCAGGGGTGGCACCACCTACAGCGAGCAGCACCCACCCACATCAATGAAATAAAAATCAGGCAAACTCCATACAGACTTGCCTTAACACCAATCCTACAAAGGTATTTTCCTGATTAAGAGTCCTTCTTCCCAGATGACCTAGCTTGTGTAAAATTGACATTAAAAACTAGCAAGCAGAACAAAGGAAGGCAGTAAGGGGGATATAAATAAAAAGGAGAAATCTAAGCATTCATATTTTTAACATTTATTTTGAAAAATAAATCTATTAAAGCTCTTTTAACTATACGTTCTACTTCAACTTTTGTTACCTTCCTTGCAACGTGTATCTTTAAATGTAGTTAATTATCATGTATGTGCACTTTTGTGGTACATGTGTGTTAGATGTGTGCAGGTCCTAGAACAACTTGGGAGTATTGCTTCTTCCCTTCCATCTAGGTTTTGGGGACTTATATCAAGTTGGTGGCAAACACATTTACTTGATGAGTCGTCTTACCAGCATTGCAATTTTTTTAAAAAAAATATTTTTGTCTGGGTGGTGGTGGTGCACGCCTTTAATCCCAGCACTCAGGAGGCAGAGGCAGGTGGATCTCTGTGAGTTCGAGGCCAGCCTGGTCTACAAGAGCTAGCTCCAGGACAGGCTCCAAAGCTACAGAGAAACCCTGTCTCAAAAAAAATTGTTTTGTTTTTTAGAGATTATAATTACATCAATTTCCTTATTCACTTTCCTCCTTCCAACTCCTGTCATCTACCCTTCCCCTTAGTCTCACTCAAATTCACGGCCTCATTTTCTTTAATTGTTGTTACATGTGTGTATCTATATCTATACATGTGTGTGTTAATTCTGACTACATAAATAAAACCATCTAAGTCCATATAATGCCTGACGAGTTGGTATTGGATAGCCAGTTGGTATGATCTTCTCTGAGGAAAACATTTTATCCCCACTCTCACCATTCCTTAGTTAACTGTGGTTTGTGAAAAGGGTTTAAGCCCTGTGAGATTTCCACCCTTGAATGTTAGCATGTCTACTGGTGTAGTCCTTGATCAGATCATGGTTGTGCAGCCATGTAGTGAGACTTCATGAGTATAGCTACTCTGAAGTTTCTGGAAGAAACAATCTCACAGCAATCTCTGTTCCTCTGGATCTAGGATCTTTCCAACTCCCTTTCTGCAAGGATCCCTTAGCCTTAGGTACAGGAGTTGTCTTGTAGAGCTATCAGATTGTATTGGGTGCCATGACTGCATTGTGATCAGTTGTTGTTTTCTAGAATGGTCTCCATCTGTTGCAAAGGGAAGTTTTCTTGATGCTGGGTGAGAACTGTTCTGATTTGTGGGTATAAGATAAATATTTATAATGTATTTAGGGGCTATGCTGGTTTAGGAAAGCAGCGAGTTTTAGGTTCTTCTGCAAGACCCATGACTTTCCTAGCACTTCCCTTCACTAGGTCATTGGCTAGGCTTCTAGTACCAGGATCAATTTAACCTCTGTTAAGTGGGCTTCAAACCCCATCAGAGACCTGTTAGTTATTTCAAGCATACGTGCACCACTATTATATACTTAGGGCTGGGTAGGACTGCTGGTTGCTTTCCTCCTTTGAAAGCCTGCATGGTAATTTCTGGTAACATGAAACACAGTTTTTAGGGAGAAGGCTTTCAGGTCAGAACAAGCTCTGGTCTTCTGCATTCCTTAAGTTTGGGAAGTGCATGTCTTTAGTGGTATGTAATTACCTTTATACTCTAGGGAGCAACAAAGAGCAATGACAATAGTCTAATATTTTGGAGTCTCTTGGACAGCCCTGATCAATAAATCAAAAGAGATCTTTTCATGCCTGATGCTGGACTGGACTTTTTGTTAGATAGTCTACGGTTCTTTCTGGGGAACCTTGTCAGCTCAGTGAGAAACTCATTGAGACTATGTGTGCATATGTATACTGAGAGTTAAATATATTATAGTATTCTTAAGTACATAGTTAATAGCATGATTCCTTATTACTTTAAAAAAGTAATAAGATATTCATAATACTTATTTTACTCCTCCCCATATCTCCTCTATTTACCTCACTTTTCCCTAATCAATGTTTTCCCATTTTTCCATTTCTCCCTTCAAATCACTCGTACATTGCTCTCCCTCCCTCTATTATTCCTCCACCTCCCATGCTCATCCCTACCACAATGGTCCCATTTTACATTTGCTGTTATTACAGGTTACACTCTCACATATACAGATTTGGAGCTAGGAACTGCAGAAGAGAGAGAACATGTGTTCATTGTCTTTCTGTTGTGTTTTGTGGAACCTTTTGAACTTTAGAAATAAGGTGTTTTTTCTATTTTTTGAAGAATACAGTGGGGGATTTGTATTGGGATTGTTCTGAATTGGCAAGTGGGTTTTGATAGAACTGACAGTGATTATACCAATCCACAAGTATTTAATTTTTTTGTATTTTCTAGTACCTGTCTTTATCTTTTGGTTTATTTTTTAAAATTATTTTTGAGGTTCTTTATATTCTTGATACATCTATTTTCAAAAATTTTGTTTTCATTTTGGGTTACTGTAAATGGCAGTATTTCCAATATGTATTATTTCTCTTTGTACTTGTTGCTGGTATATAGAAATAATTGAGTTGTGCAAGTTGACTCTGTATCCTGTCATCATGCTGAAATTGTTTATTGTTTCTCAAAGGTTTCTGGTAGAATTTTTGTAATTTCTTATGTATAACATCATGGCATCTGTAAATAGGCATAACTGAACTTCTTCTTATCTTCTTTGTGTACATTTATCTTTATTCTCCTGCCTTATTACACGAGCAGGTGCTTATAGCAAAATAATATAAAAACTGGAGATGATAGACTATCCTATCT
This sequence comes from Ondatra zibethicus, assembly GCA_004026605.1. NCBI lineage: Eukaryota > Metazoa > Chordata > Mammalia > Rodentia > Cricetidae > Ondatra > Ondatra zibethicus. Next base: position 39,824 of record PVIU01005536.1, on the reverse strand, counting down.
TGTTTTTGACTCCATTGGGACTATGTCAAGTGTCTCTTCATTTAGGATGGTTTTGGCAGGTAAATGGTTTGGGGAGGTAAATAGATGGAGACTGAAAAGAATTATTTGGAGTGAGTTATTCCAGACCTCTAAGAGGAAAATTCACATGTTTTCTCTCATTTATGGATGCTAGCTATGAAACCTCAAATATGTGTGTTTCATCTGTAATACACTAAGTGGTCAGGAAATTAATAAGGGATCTTGGAGAAGGGCTTTCATAAGAGAGAAAATAGAATAAAGTGGTATAAAGGTTTAAAGATGTGTAACCAAAAATGAAGCTTTAAATTGAGATAGGGAATTGAAGAAAAGAACAGCAAGAAAATAAAAGGAAGGACAAATAAATGGAATTACCCTACAATAGTGTGACAGTCCCTTCTAGACAGAAAAAGCCCAATGCAATAAATGAGTTACAACTTTTTAAATTTTAATTTTACTGATAATACATTTTTCTTCCTACAATATATTCTGAGTATGGTTCCTCTCCCCCACTCCTCTCAGGATCCTCCCCAGGTCTTTGCCCACCCAAACCCACATCTTTTCTTTCTTTCTTTCCTTCTTTCCTTCTTTCTTTCTTTCTTTCTTTCTTTCTTTCTTTCCTTCTTTCTTTTCCTTCTTCCTCTCATTATAAAACAAATAAAAATCTAAAAAATAATAAAATACAATAAAAACAAGTTAAACAGAATAAGAAAACAAACAGAATATAGAGCCCTAGAAATGGCACAAGAAACACATACAGATGCAGAGGTGAACTTATTTGCACACACAGAATTACCATTACCATTAAAGACAAACTCAGAATTATATTTTATAACAAAAGACCTGTAATAAAAAATAGAACAAACAAACAAGAATAAAAATCAGAAAAAAGAACTTTAATAATAAAATTCAGGTTTTGTTTTTTTTTTTATGTTGGCCTCCTACTCCTGGGGCTGGGATCTGCCCGTAAGTGTTGTTTCTATACCAGGTGAGACTTAGTTACAGAAGACTAATCTTTTCTTTTTGAGATCTTATCAACTGAAGATGTGCTGTGGCTTAGGGACGGACTTGTGTCCATTTTCCTGTCAGTGCTGGAGCTCCATCTGACGTAGACCTCTTCAGGCTCTATGCATGCTACCACAGTTTCTGTGAGTTCATCTGTCTGTCACTCCTTTTTGGGTCTAGAAGCCTTGTTTCCTCAGTGTCTTTGGTATCCATTGGCTCTTACAGTCATTCTTCCTCCTCTTCTATAGCATTCCCTAAGTCCTAAGATGAGAAATTTGATGGATACATCCCATTTAGGACTAAGGATATAAGGTCTCACACTCTCTGCAGTGTCCAGGTGTGTGTGTCCATATTATCACACCTATTGTGGGAGGAAGTTTTTCTGCTGAAGGCCGGGCAAGACAGTGGTTTATGAGTATATCAGAATATCATTTGAAGGCATTTGATTGCTACATTCCTTTATTAGAGCTATATGATTTGATTTTTTCCTAGATCCATTTTCTATCTCATATTCTTGGCCATTCAAGCAGTGTTGGGCCTGGGTTCCATCCCATGGAGAGGGCCTTAATTCTATTCAGAGATAATGGTTGGTTACCCCCAAAACATTGTGACACTATTGCATCAGCATATCTTGCAGGCAGAGTACTTCCCAGTACCAAAACACTAGTCAGAAGAGGTAAAGGCTCTAGGTATTCACCAGTTTATCTTCCCCATGATCAATGACTTATGTAGGTATTGTATTCAACAATAGGATTATCATCAGTTTGTCAAAAACAACCAATAGTCTTGGAAATAGATTGGATTGTTTGGGAATTTTCATTGCCAATTTTCATGTGGCACATTTGGTCAACAGCTTGACTCTCAGTGTAACCCATTTATAGTAATGGAAGTTTCATTTGACAGCAAGGGAAATTGTCTCATGTCCTATTGCTATGAAGAAAAACCATGGCCAAGGCAACTTTTATAAAGGAAAGCATTTAATTGGAAGCTTGCTTACAGTTTCAGAGGGTTACTCCATTGTTGTGGTAGAAAATAGATATGCATGACTCTGGAGCAGTACCTGAGAATTTTACATCCTGATCCTACAGTCACGCATGTGCACATGCACAAATACACACACACACACACACACACACACACACACACACACACAGAGAGAGAGAGAGAGAGAAAGAGAGAGACAGAAACAGAGAGAGAGACTGGTTCTGATGTGGGCTTGAAAAGGTCTTAAAGTCTACTCCCAGTGACATATCTACTCTAAAACGTCCATATCTCCTCCAATAAGGCCATATCCCCTAATCCTTTCTAAGCAGTGTATCTACTGAGGTCCAAGCATTCTTATATATTATCCTATGGGGAATATTTTTGCTCATCCATCACATTCTACTCCCTGAACCCCACAGGCCTGAAGCCATATCATACTACAAAATGCATCAAATACAAATTCAAGAATTCCCACAGTCTCTCATGGTCTCAAGACTGTTTAAAATTCCAAAGTCTTTTCTATAATACAAGGCAATCTACAAACTGCAGCTCTCTGTAAAATCAAAATAAAAAGTCATATCACATACTTCCAATAAACAATAAAACCGAAAAAACATTACCATTCCAAAAGGAGGCAAGTTAGTATAGTGAGGAAATACTGGACCAAAACAAGACTGGAAAGAGAAGCCTTTGATAGTTTGATTTTTCTCAAAAGAAATAAATCACATATTTACGAGGTGAAATCTCCCTGAACATTTCCTACTACATATCAAAGCATAGTAAATCATATAAAGGATGAACAGATCTGCGGTAGCAGAGCTGGAAACATCTCAGAATTGTATCTGTTCTGCAAAAAAAATCATCATTTAGTGGGGAAAAGATTGACAATTCTCAATATGCTTTGGGAGATATTAGCCATACTACTGAAAGAAAACTCAATTCACATCCTTCTCTCTGGCTCCACAGTACAAAGTATACTTCAAAATGAGTGACAAGCAAGGGGAAGGAACTTACAGGTAAATAACACAAAAGTCTTAGAAAAATTTCTAGAAATATTTGCCAGAATTGGAAATGGTATTTTTGAAAACAGGAAAATACAAAGGAATGCCTGATCCTTGGATGTTTTTAAGTATTATAAAGCAAATTAAAAGGCAAAATGTCAAACCCAACATACAGGATGAGATATTCAGAACATTTTGGGAGTGCACAAAAAGTTTACATGTGCATAGCAAGGGATAACACTTGGGTGAGAGAAGCAACAGGACAAGAAGCAAATCATTTTTAAAATTTGGACATGTGCTTTAATTATCTGAAAATAATTTGAGCATGATCAAAGCAGCCTAGGTTTAATAATATGAAAATAAAAATGCTTAATCTTTCCCTAAGCTGTATAACACACACCCAAGTCTCTCCAGTACAAATGTTACCACAGGCATAATATCTATAAGAAAATGATTTTCCCAGATGTGGGAAATGTGATCGAATGAATTTGAGTGGAAAAGGAATCAACTTACATGATGTTTTTTTTTCTAGTTGTTCATGAGTAGGTAGATATGTAGACAGATAATAGAGGGATTTGTAGAGAGAAAATTGTAAACAGATGATTCGTAAGGACTAGAAAAAATACACATAAATGTTAGTACTATTTCTTGATTGTGGTTGATTCGATATTTTCTTCTAAGTATTGCAATTTACTTCATATTTTTCTAGACTTACAATGAATATGTATTTTATTCATACTGTTATTTTCAATAAAAATATACCCTTTTTCATTTGCTTATTTTTGCCTCTGTAATCTGAAATGTTTCTATAAAACCCATCTGTGGACCCTGAATATGAAACCTGGAGACAAAGTGCCTCTGATGGGAAAAGAATTGGCTTCTTTACATAGACTTCACTTGGACCAAGGTTCCTGCTGTTACTCAGAGTTCATCAATGTTACAATTTTTATATAACTTCTGAATGAGACTCCAGACACTTCAAGAACATGTCACAAACTCTTTCAGAGACTCCTAGTTGCCCCCCCCTTTTCTTGTCATAGTTCAGTCCTTTTAGGAGCCAGACAAATCATCTTAAGACTTTGGGACAGTTTATTATTATTCTCATTCATGCCCCATTCCTTCATTGCCATTTTTCTCCCCTAAGCTTTATTTTCTCCAAGGTAATTATTACAGTAAACTTTAGAGTATAGTTATACATTGCATTCTTGTCTGAATTTTCCCCATAGAACTCAAGAGTTCAGTGATGCCTATGCTTTTTTTTCTTTTATCTATTATTATCATCACCAGTGCCCAGAATGGGATTGGTCTGTTGCAGGTGCTCAGTACAAATTTATTGGTAAAGTGAAAGTTTTATCCACAGCTTCCAACCAAGGCCCAAGTGCATGAACAGAGTATGTACTCAATAAATGATTTCAATCAAAACTTTGACTTTCTATAAAATGTTCCCTTTTCTCAACTAACAGCTTGCTTTATGCTTCACCCCCTCTTCCACATCTTTATTAAATTTGGTCAATATGAGAAGGTACATGATGCTCTACACTAAGCTATGCCGTGCCCGATCTTACATACCTCACTTTCAACTGAGAAGCAAAATTTCAGGTTAGAAAAGTAATTTCTTTTACTTTCAAACAAGAAACTAGAGAAAGCTGTCAAAGCTCTCTTGTTTCAGCATGGATTCTTAAATCTTTTATCCTCCACTTTTACTCACAGAATAAATATGCAAACATGCTTTCTCAGTCATTTATTCCCAAGGACACAGCTTTTTCTCTACCATGATATTATGTTAAATTAGAAAAATTGGGTGTCAGATGAGACTAGGGAAGTTAAAAGCTGATTGTCTAGTTAAGAAAAGGCATCTTATCCAGCAAGGAAAGACCTAAAAAGCTGCTTCTTAAGGCAATGTATCCATTAAAGTAACCCAGAAACCATATTAACTCATGTATTTAATGTGTTTCCATTTCTGTTGTGCTTTTTGTTTTATGTTTTTCTAGCCTTATGATGAACATATTAGAGTCATAATTAATAAAAATTACAAGCACAATGATATAAACAGAATACTAAAATGGAAGCAGGAATTTCCTAGTGCATCGAACCCTAGACCAGACTGATGAAATGAGTCTCATTTATCTTTCCAAATCTTAAACCTTGGTCAGCTCCTATAGGTAGCCTTAACTCATCATCCATGTTTGCAATCTATTGTGAAGAATTTTGGGCTTAAAGCTTACAGAGGAAGAAAACTACTCCTCATCTCCCATGTGCTGGAGAAAGACCATCATCCAACACTCTAAAAGCCAATTAGCTAAAATGGGCATCTTTTTTCTTTCTCTTTTTTCAATCAAAAAAGAATTTTTCATTCAAAAAAAATTTACATTTCCTCCCCTTCTCCCAGTCCCCTCCCGCTCCTCCCACCCCTCCTCCCTCTCCCTGCTTCCTTAAAAGAGGGCATGGTACCCTGCCCTGTGGGAAGTCCAAGGCCCTCCCCCCTCCATCCTGGCCTAGGAAGGTGTGCATCCAAATCGACTAGGTTCCCAAAAAGATAATACATGCAGAATAGATAGGTCCTAGTGTCATTGTTGATGGCTTCTCAGTCTGCCCCCATTGGCAGCCACACTATTGTTTAGAATTCAGTAAGACTCGATAAACTCGGTCAAGTGCTGGGCATCCTAAAATGCCCACAATTATGACATAGTTTGCTGCTCTTAGTGCCTCTGCTTTGATAACAGGCTGCACCAGGATTGAGTACAGAAGAAAGGAACATCAGGAGGGCAGTAGGACAAGGATGCTGACTTCCGTTTACTTGAGCAGATTCTCCAAACTCCTTTGGTGTATTGTTCCTTATAGAACAAAAAGGACAAGTTTTAAAGTAGCTACATCTTGCTGTGTTAGCCTGGCCAAGATTCGCTGAAAAATATGTTGTCATTTCTTGAAACAGACTATTGGGTGAAAAGAGTCTGCTGCTGAATTGCATTTTTCCTGCCAAATAACAGACAAACTCAACAGACTGTTTATCTTATACTGTAGTATAATTGTGTAATTAATGTCAAATTACATAAAACTGTTCCAACAATTCTCCTAATAGGCCATTCCAGAAAGAAGAAGTTATAAAAAAATAATTAAAATACACACATGGAGAGAACTCCTAATTTAACAGAGTCTGTTTGTATCAATAAATGCCTACTTACCTGTCAGCTGTCCTCTCAAAGGCCATGTAACCCATTATTAAATCTAAAAGGACTGCCTTCAAAATTTTCAACCTTTAATGTAAAAAATGTAAGACTACCCACTTCTGTGGATTTGCCACAGGCAAACAATGTGACCTATTAGTACCAGAATGGGAATAAAAGCCATCCCCTCCAAGACACTAGAAATCAAACATCTGGAGGAGATCCAGTACCCACAGATGGATGATACTGCGGGTGACACTAAGAATGTCTCAGGTGGCTTTAATAAAAAGGACGAATATCGTCAATTCTGATTCTCCCCATAAATTCCTTTAATCACATTCAATGGCAATATAAACTGAATGCTGAATATCTAAGAACATGCTTTTTGATCTAATTAAAATATCACTATGCACTATGTTTTTTTCTAGTCTAAAAAAAAAGTGAAAATAACCCATTATCAGTGTTCCTCTCTGAAACAACTGTCACCATACTGACAGATAAATGGATGAAAATCATCCAGCCTAAATTGAGAGCCATTGTATCCTTTGAAGGGATGAAATTTTGTTTTAAACAAATTTAAAAAGTGAAAATATGAAAATATATTTTAAAACTGAAAGGAAATCCTTGTTCCTATGGCAAATATCCATTTTTTTATGTAGGCATCCTAAAATTCTTAGACCTTGGCTTTCCCAGCTTTGAAGTAAAATATTAGATAAATCTGGACGCTCCATATTTAACAATGACTTGGAGCTTTACGGTAGTTTTCTTTTAAAGGTGTCAGTATCCATTTTTCCAGTCTTCAGATGTTAGATAGCTACATTACAACACATTAACACAGGAACACAACTTTAACATAACTAGATTGACACCAAGAAGGCTGGACATGGAATTTTAATTATCTGTATTCAATGAAATATTGAAGTTAGTAAACTTAGAATTAGCATCTAGGCAACTGAATGCAATTTTGCTCTATATTTCCTTACAATGTTAGCATACATAAACGGATGCTTCTCAATGAATTCAAACCGTTCCATGCCATGGATGCACTCTGTGGCAAAGTCAATATTTCTGTCATAATTTGCCTATTTTCTGTCTTAATACATCATGTGGAAATATTTGTTTAAAATTAAATTTTATTAAAAATTTTCATATTTTGATGTTTTTGCAGTAATTTCACTATCTTTCAACTGCTGCTTTTGTGAGAACACAAGATAAAAAAGATACATTAAATAATCTAATTTTGCAACATGAAATAGTTCTCAAATAATTTTTCAGTGCTTTTTATCCAATCTTACAAGAGGTCCTTAAGCTGAGTAATCTAAATCATGAACACTGAGTAGCAAAATTGTTAATGTAGAGTTTTCCAGACCTTAAGATTACAAAATCTTGTCTATTTCTTTACGCTTCATCGTTTGCTGATTTATTTTCCATTACTTCTGAAGCAAACAGGAGAAAGAGTTTCATTTTTAAGGATCTTAGAGGCAAAGCAAAATAATTTTAAATAAACTTCAGTTAATATAGTGATAAAGTAAAACAGGAAAGAGCAGAAATACCTGCCCTGGGAGTGCAGAACGGAAGCCATCACTGCTACCCAGTGTGAGTCTGTACCAGGTGAAATGTGATGTCACTTAACCAGGTATTTGGACATACAGGAAACTGAAAGAAATTTAGTTTTATACCTCAATTATAGATGAAGCTGTAAGAAAATTACACCTGTGCACCAAAATTCTTTCTGCCTTTTCTCTGGGTATTTGTAAACACTGCGTTTTCCACTGTTTCACGTTTGCATCTACACATAGCACATGACTGTTTTTCTACCAATAGAGTGTGCAAAAAGATGTATGTCAATTCTGAACCAAGTATTATCTTCCCTTACCCTTTTGGCAACTGAACACCAAATTTCAGTGACCCAGAAAACTTTTGAGCCATGAGATGGGAAGTAGTCAAGCTCCTGAGACCTTCTCAGAAGGTCTGACAGCCAGAATCCTTCTCTGGATTAATACTTAGATGAAATATGCATATCTACTTTGTTTGAATCATTAAACTCTTGGCCGAGCTAACCAACTCAGAGTATGTAAGGGAGGTGAGTTGTAGACCAGAATTATATCTTTCTTTAAAGGGTAATAAGAGCCTCTGAAGGACTTCGTACTGAGGTCAGTGTCATGACCATAGAACCAGTTACTTTGAATTAGCACCATATTGCATAAAGGAAGAAGCATTTCTCTGGATAATGCAGGTGATATTCCTTAAATTCCTACTTTACCTACATAAGAATTAATACATGGTATGCTTTACCCAAACTGTTTTTTTTTTTTAATGCCAGTCAACACTGATGGTAGATCACTTTTTTCAAATCCTTCATTTCACAGAAAAGGAAAGCTAAAGAAGTTAGTGGCTTAGCCAAGGTCTTGCAGCTCTAACAACAAAGTGCGAGATCAAGGATCAGAGTCAGTCCTGTTGATATCATTCCAAGTTAAATGCCTTCAGTCTCAGTGCTGGAAATAAACTGCTTCAAGGAAATGAACTATAAAGTTCAACTAATGAAAAATTCTGCTTTTATATTTCAAACAAATGAGCTATCAAACTATGCACAGAAACAAAGAGACAGTAGAAACTTAAGTATATATTATAAGTAAAATGAGTCCCTCTGAAAAAGTAGTACATAGTGTTACCAGCTCTCTTTCCTAATGGGAAAGACGCAACCAAGGAGCCAGGAAAGATCAGTTGCTACCAGGACTGGGAGTGGGAAGCAATAGCTGGAAGGAGAAAAAAAACTTTTAGGGTAGATTATTTTATATGATGCTATAATGTTGTATATATTTGATCCCAACACATAGAATGCACAGGACCCAGAGTAAGCTCCAATTGAATTGGTGCCTCTGAATGATAAAGCTGTCATCCATTAAAATTATAGTATTGACAAAAGAGGAGGCAGTCAATATGTACATGAGGGCCAGATACAGGAAAGTTCATTCCCTTAATTTTGCCATGAACTCAAAACTCCAATAAATAACAAAGTTTGATTTTTTAAAAAAAAAAAACACTATATCTTTGTCAATAGCATTCTGTTTATATAATTGGAAATAGTTAAGAATATAGAATTCTTGTTATTAAAATTAGTTTTCGAGAATTTAACATAATTTATTTTGATAGTGTTTACTTCTGTCCCCCAATTCCTCTAATATTTATCTTCTACCTACCTAAGAAAGTTTAGAAAATAAGAGACTGTGGAAAGCTCACCCTGAATAGAACAGTAATCTAATATGAGCACTATGCTAATGCCAAGTTGAATGCATTGGTAAACTACCTTTGTTGTTAGTAGAAAATTAGGAATTAATAGAAATAGCATAAAAACTAGGCAGCAGAATAATTGTACTTATTTCTGTTTTCTTAAGTCTGTAAACAAAATCAGAATTCTTCAGTTAGTTTAAACAATTAATCCATCTCTAATATGGTAAAGAATCAGTTATTGTTCTTATATGGTTACAATGCATACATATTTTCAAAACACACTATGCATATTGAGCAATATAGTTTTTGAGCATAGATGATAACTGTATACTGGAAATGCTTTTTATAAATGAATACTTTATACATCAGGAAAAGCAAATGAACATCAATAACCTGTGTGATAGCTAGGTCTCAGATAACAGCAAGTTAAGTAAGTGCAGGGGCATAGTAACTGAGGGAAGATAGGAATAGTCTAATATAAATTTAACTGTGGGTAAGAAACAATCTGTCTGTACTTCACTTTCTCATCTTTAAAGGCATGATCAGAACTTTCACAGTAATTTACTTGAGTTAGGTATTTTCCACCCAGGAATTCTTACAGAATTCAGCAATGTGTCTGAAACATAGTAGACAGGTAAAGAGTGATGATTGAATCCATCATAGTAGTAGTGCCTCTCATCCTACCACTCAGAGAGCTGACAGAGGAGGATTGTCTGGATTAGAAGCTAGACAACACAGCAAGAATCTATCTCAAGCCAACAAAATACATAAAAAAGCTATTTAGCGCAATTATTATTATTTGTTTCACTATTATTAGTCTTTTCCTTATCGCAACAATAACTCTGCAATTCAAAGGTTTACATCATTTCATCCATCAATATATCCTTTCAGAATAATTCAATCAGTGAATGACAATGTGAATATTTAACTGAAGATTCACGACTCAGATATTTTCTAACTCTCCACTATGCATTGTATAGTAGAAATAAAATCTTTCATTTTATCGGAACTAAACTATTTGACATTATGTTACACAATGATTACAAATTACTTGCTTATTTCATAAGAAAAAAGATCATTTGCAACATCCGTTTTCTGGTATTTGGGCACCTTTTGTTAAGTTTGTGTAAAAGTTCTTTTCATTTTCCAACAATGAATGAAAGGTAGCTAACTAAAGAAGGAAATGCTTCGAGCACATGATTTCATGGTGGCCCTGGAGAGCACTAGACTGACTGTGCAGGATAATCTGTAAAAAAGCAGAGGGGGTGGGATGCTGGTGAAAGGGGCCAAGGGGCTATAGGGCCATGTGAATCCATGTGGAAAAATGATCAGTGCTGGAGAAGGTTAAATTTTCTGTCCCTGAAGTCTTGCTGTTGTGGCTATAGCCCAAGAAAGTTAATGAAAGAAAGGGGCCCTGACAACTCCCGCTGCTTCCACAGGAGTTCACCACCTCATTACTGGCCAGATTCTTACAACCCAAAGAATAGAACACTTCTGCCAAGAAAAAGAGTAGGAGTTGGAATGAGAGTCATCCAAGCAAAGCATTGCTGATACTGGGTGAGGATCAAAGTGGTATCAAACAAAGAGAACTGGACATGAAATAGCTGAGCCAAGAACTATGACCATAGATTAGATGATGTTCCAAAGCCGGGCTGGAGAGATGGATAGGACAGTTAGACCCCTTAGTCTTCTCTGACATACAGGAAAAAGTAAACGAAGTGACACCATCTGCTCACTTTCCCAGAAGAGAATGTTTCGACGCCTCATGGTTAGCAAGGCAAACATTTCCAAATGCATTACTCTAATTACCAATGATTAGAAATGGTCCCGAGAAGTGAAAAGCTAACACACAGCAAGCCTGATTAACAAGCATTTTCTGCACATCCCACGGCATTTTGAGCTGACTTCGGAAGCACTGGCTAGAGACAGTTTCTGAGGCTTTCAAATGAGTCTCTTAAAGATAATAGGCTGCTAGGTTTTTCCTCTCGGTTTCTCTAAGCGCACAAATCCATGATGTGTTTCTTCCCGAAACACAATAGATAATCCCAAGATCCTTGGAGAACCAGCAAATACAGTTTGTGTTGCTTCAGCTTCATTTGAATGCATTTATGCCTAAGAGAAAGGGTACACGTCAACAGTAATTAAACATTAACTTTTAATTTAATTTATTTGATTTTTTCATAGAGTTGCAGTCTTTCATATATTTACACATATAATTATAATCTGTTTCAGGTCTAAGTCACCATGATGCGTAACTGAACACTAAGAGAAGTATAACAACCTAAACTAGCATACACTGATAGTAGGAAGGAATTCAGGAAGCTGTCCAGGAGTATCTTTAAAATCTGAAGCCAAGCTTTTTTATGGGCCAGTAATTACAATCGGTGAATATATAAATATATTATAATTGAGTAAATGTACAACAAAAAATCTTATATTTGAGAATCAAAATACACATATGAATGCTTGTAACAGCATTAACCAAACTGGAGAGAACACACTCATAGTTCAGAGAAGTAAAATATCTAACATTCTCATAATACAATATTCTGTAGCCTGGCAAACTATGGCTCATGAACTATGGCTTAAAGTACACAAACTACTACAATATATTATTATATATTATAGTATATAATAATACTTTATTAGAATTAAATTAGAATTATTAAATATAATAATACTTTATTAGAATGAAGACATTCATTTACATTTTGTCTACAGTTGCTTTTATATGCTAGAAAGGCAGAGTCAGGGTTGAATAATAATAGCGGAAAACATATAGTTCTAAATATTAAATATTAGGCATATTTAACTTTTACAAACAACTGCCAACCTCAGGACTAGTGAGGTGGCCGAGCCAATAAGAGCACTTGCCATGAAAGCCAGACCATCAGATTTCAGTCCCAGAACCCACATACAGGGAGAAGGGAGAACTGACTCCATGAGGAGGTTTTGGTATGTTCACACACGTGCAATGACTGCACACCCACATATCAAATGCACACAAATGGTAAGTTAAAAACATAATAATAATAACTGCCAATCATACTCTCCAAAGTAAAAGGAACTATAACTTCAATCAATCACCTGTTAACTTCAAAAGCAAAAATGCCAAATTAGAACAGCGCTTACTTTTTGGGTTCCATTCACATGAAGTTCAAAATCAGGCAGAATTAATATACATTGGTAGACACTATTAAAGGGTTCTGTTGTTAATTTTTTCTCTCAGGATGACCAGTGTTTTGGAGAAAAGTGTAACGCTGAAATCACCTACTATTAGTGGGTTGATATCAACCTGTGTCTTCAAATACACCCAAGTTTGGTGCATATACATATAAGAGAGTAATGTCCTCTTGGTCAACAGTCCCCTTAATTAGAATGAAGTGTCCCTCTATATCTCATCCAACTAGTTTTTACTTAAAGTCTATATTATTTATTTCTTTGTTTTGTTGATTGATTTATTATTGAACATAGATTCTGCTATCATTCAATAATCCGGACCACAGTTTCCCCTCCCTACCCTCCTCCCAGTGCCTTTCCCCTTGCTCCCCCTCCCCCACCAGACCACTCCCCTTGAGAAGTCCATTTTATATGTTTTTAGGACAGCAAAATCTTCTAGCTTCCTGGTTTCACTTGACTGGACTACTTTTATATATCCTCTTACTCTAAGGCATTGCCTATTTTTAAACCTAAATTGTTTATTTTAGATATATTGATTTTGTTTCTTCATCCATTCAGTCAGCCTGTGTTATTTGGATGGGAGAATTGAGGCCATTAATATTTAAAGCTATTATTTAAATGTATGTGTTACTTGTAATCACTGTCTTGTTTATCTTTTACATTGTGTTCTCAGTAGTACTTTGGGTTTAAATAATTATGGATTTATATTTCTTTCCATGGTCTCTTGGCTAATTTCAACTTTCACTTCAATCCCAAATAGAAATATTTTTAGGTTTGTTTTGTTGGGTTTAAATTTTTTGGCTGTTTACATTGTGGAAAAATTTTTACTTTCCTTTGATGATGGCAGATAATTTTGATGGGTATAGCCATCTAGGTTGGTTGTCATGTTCTTTTAGGACTTGGAATGAATTGTTCCAGACCCTTCTGGATTTCAAGGCTTCTGTTGAGAATTCAGCTGTTCTTAAATGCAAAATCATGCATTTGATAAAAGAAAAAAAAACAGCATTCAAGAAATAGCATTGGGGAAAGTGGATGTATACATGGAGAAGAATGAAATTAAATCACCTCCATTATCTTGCACAGAAACTAACTCCAAATGGATCAAAATCAAAAATGTGAAACATGCACTACCAAAATAGCTAGACAAAAATATAGGCAGTACCATACACGAAATAGACATAGGCAAGATTTTCTAAATAGTTCTATATTTGTCTAAGAATCAAGGCCAACAATTGAAAAGTGGTACTTCAAAAAATAGAATTCTTCTGCACAGCTAAAGAAACAATTACTTGGATGAAAATGATGATCTCAGAACAGGAGAGAATCTTTGCCAGCTATATGTCTGACAGAAGATTAATATCCAGAATATATAAATAATTTTTAAATGAATAAAAATATCAAACCAATTTTTTAAACAATGACCTTTTCTTTTTTCAAAAGAAAAAAATAAAAATGGCCAAGAAATATCTCCAAACATGTTTATCATCTCTAGCAACTAGGGAAATGCAAATCAAACAACTTTGAGTGTTCACCTTACCTTAATCAGAATGGCAGTGTTTAACCAAACACTAACAACAAATACTGGAGGGGATGTGGAAAAAGAGGAACCCTCATTTACTGTTGGTGGTATTACAAATTGGTTCAGCCACTCTGAAAATTAGTGTGGGAAAGTCTCAAAAATCTAAAAATAAATCTTCATGTTACTCGACATTATCACTTCTCACCCAAAGGATTTGACAAACTACTCCGCAGATACTTGTTCAGTCATGTTCATTGTGGCTCTGTTCACAATAGTTAAAGAACTGAAATAACCAAAAATTTTTCAATGATGAGTGGGTAATGAAAATATGGTACATGGTACATATATGGAAAATTATTCAGTTGTGAAAAATATGAAGTTTTCAGGCAAAATGATGGGACGAGTAAAGATTGATTGAGAGAGGGGAACTTGGCCCAGACAGACAAACATTGCATGTTCTCTTTCATCGGAGGTTTCTAACTGCAAATCTTCAGATGTGATTATGTATACTGGACTAACTAGGAACTAGGAAGATAGAAGGGTACCATTGCCAGGGTGAGGGGTGGAAAGCAATAGAGAGGGAATGGCAGGTATAAGTGATCTGAAGGGGGAAATAAGAAAAACTGGGGAACTGTAATAATGAAGAGGGAAAGAAGATAAATACATAAAAGAAGGGAGGAGGATAAAACAACAGCATGGATAGGCATGAAAATATTGTAAGGAATTATTCTACTAACTAACCAATATTATGCATGAGTAGCTATATATACATTTACTATTTAAATAAAATTTTCCAATTTGGGCTGACAAAGCTCCTTTCAAAAGCCAGGGACCAACTAACAAATACCCCAATACCAGTCATGAGAAGGCCTCTTTTGATAAGTTTGTTGGAGTTGTTCAAGAAACTCCAGAATATTGTAGTCTATTGATGTAGTCCTGGGATATCCCTTCAGAGGTAGAAGGTGAGTCTCTATTGATGAAAAGACCACGTACTTTGATAACAACCCAGAGATCCTGTTATGGAACTGACCTGAAAGCCTCCTCCCGGAGGACTAGCATTCATGGTACCAGAAGGCACTGCAAGGCTTGCAAACGATTGGCAGGCCACCAACAGCCTTACCTAGCAATGTCCCCTATGAAACACAAAAGTGCACAGTATAACAGAAGAATCCTTAGGATGTAATGGGGGCAAATAAACTGGGTGGTAGTCAACGTCTTTGTCATTGGACTTAAGATTCACTCAAAAAGAGGGAAACCATCTCTGGTACTGAAACCTAGCCAACTACCCAGAGCTAGTGAAGTCATGGATCTTGGAGGAGAACCTACAACAGTCATTTTACTAAATCAGAATAATCCCTAACTGCATTCTAAATTTTGTCCTCTTATGAACAGATAAGTGTAGTTCTCACTCCTTATCAAGGAATCTTTTCTTTGCAACAGATGGAGACCATTACAGATTACACCAATAAAAATGCAGTTATGAAGCCCAGTCACAATGAATATACCTACAGTGTAACTAATACCAACTCTGGGATCACTACAAAAGAGGGAGTGGAAAGATTGTAAGAGCCAGGAGAATGGAAATTTATTGTGAGATTGTGTCTCCTAGGAATGTCCAAAGCTATATACTCATGAAGACTCATCAACACTACTGCCTAAACAAGACCTGAATAAGGACATCAATACACAAGTTAATGTACATAAGGGGAGTGGGGTGTTAGCAGGGAAGCTCAAGAGGCCTTAACCACACACAAAGTACTGAAGGCAACTAAGGATTGCTGAGATCTAGAGAAAGAGTATTTTTCAGGAAAGTTCTTAATGGTTACCCAATAAATAGCCTTGAAAATATATACATACAAGTAACTTTATACAGACTAGTCAGTTGAACAGGTTGTTTCTGTTTTATAAACACATAGTTTATAATTATATGTAAAGAATTAAATTAAAAATAAATTTGAAATAGAGAAAAAAGGGTATATGGAATGGTTTGGAGGGATAAAAAGGGAGAGATACATGATTTAATTCCATAAAAAGAAAATTTATGAACAGAGAAATGAAAATTAAAATTTATTTTAAATTATGAAAGCTTAGACATCAAAACGAATAGATGCTGTTTTTTTAAATCATGTGATATAAAGTAGAAACATCTACAAAATTGCAATCATTCATATGGAGAAGTACAAAATATTCTGGAAATACTTATGATTTTAAGTTTTCTTTCCTCTTTATCACTGTGGGTATTGGAAATGAAAACTATCACATAAGTATAGTGGGTAATAAATAAAATAATAAGTGATTGTTTCTTTATTCCACTGTTGAAAATGTCGTCAGCTATAGACTTGTCTCTGATGGGGCAAATTTAAAGGCTTTTGGGTTGTTTATATTTTTTTAATATATTGATTGTTAGTGGAAACTTTAC
Source organism: Ondatra zibethicus (assembly GCA_004026605.1). NCBI lineage: Eukaryota > Metazoa > Chordata > Mammalia > Rodentia > Cricetidae > Ondatra > Ondatra zibethicus. The sequence goes on along the minus strand of PVIU01005536.1, from coordinate 23,306 downwards.
ATTTTAAGAAGTTGGAATGAAAAGTGGATAACATTTTCCACCCTTGAAATTCTATGAGTTCCAAAAGAAGATATTTTGACATGGTGGTGTAGATTAGTAAATGGATAAATAAAGAACTAAAGTAAATGGTTGCCCAGTTTGCAAGAAAGAGTGGACAAATTTTTTATTAGAAGAATTAAGGACAGACAGATGTTCCAAGTAATTCTCTGACATGCCTTGACTATGGGATGCACACATAACACAAGGCATCCATATATGACAATTTCTAAAGGCCACATAATTTACAGATTTTGCAAATTAGCCAAATCTCTTAATATTAAAACCACTTTAGTTTTTCAAGTATAATTATGCAAATTTGAGTACACAACCTAATTAAAAAATAGCCAATGACTCTTTAGGTAGTAGTTATCTCCCTGGAGCTGGGGGAAAAGTAGAGTATGGAAAGTACCTGTAGTAAGCTTCTCGCTTTTGTCTTTTAGAAAACGCCAACATAAATTGGGATACTTTCTGTCTTTTCAAAAAATTGGTAATTGTTTCTTAATGATTTCTTCTGTGACATGATGATCTAGTGATAAAGTGTGACAAAGTAAGCAAACCAAACAACCAAACGAAAACTGTAAAATGAGAACGCTATATGTCTATATAACTGATCTAGCTGTATATGTGGATAATTTAGATCCTAGAAATATTAGATCAGCTATCAAAGAAAAGTACTTATTTCCTTTTACTCTTCTGTAGGCTTTGAAATGAATGGATGTTTCAGAGAGAGAGAGAGAGAGAATTGTTTGTCAAAGAATAAAAATTATATGTCTGACTTTGAAGCCAAACCAATCACCATTTCAATGACTTGAATGAAATAGGAATATCTAAAAGATGATGTTCTGATGAGCATTTAACTGGATAATAAATTGGTTGACTGCATTTTAGGTTCTGAAACAATGGGACATTTGTTTAAAGAGACATTTTTGTTGTATATTGATTTATGTGTGTTTTGCAGTTTCTAAATTGTAGAAAGTGAGATGATTTACCCATTGCTCAATTGATCAAAATATTGTTTATAATTATTTATTTTTATAAAAGTTCTTTCTATCTATTATTTAAAAATCCATATAGCCAAGAAACCCAAAGAAACAGCTATTGAAATGCATTGGGTTTTAACTACATCTTGAAAGTTCAAAGTTCGGTAGACTGTGAATCTCCTTTGAAAGAATTTTTTGTAGGTTTATTTGGAAGGTATTGGGTACCACCCTAGCCATCTATGCCACCCAAATGAGAGAACTGAAAAAAAAAATCAAGCAAAACAAAACAAAAAACAAGTCACAGATAGAATTTTCCAGGGAGCACAGCTGCCTTATACCTGGTGATGCTTGTCTAAAGGACACTTCTCATTTAGTCCTTGCACTGTTTCCCAGGTGCTTTCTAGGGATGATGGTTATATGTTGTTCCCATTCATGGTGCCCTCAGTTGTGCTGAAATGATAATTTTATTGTTCTTCGTGCAACAGAGAGTAAAAAACTAAAATACATCTTAATTAAAACTTGAAATCAAGTGTACCTGGCTCTCTAGTCTAGATAATAGTCTATATTGGTAGATTATTAAATAAGTTTTTGTATATTTAACATCCTAGGACAAACAGAATCATGGATGATGTAAGAAAAAAATTCAAGGATGACAAATTCCATCATTATATACTCACTTTACTAAACTAAAAATAGACTAAGAAGAAAAATGTGTAAAACAAACTTTATGAAACATTAGAAAAGTGTAGGGCTCTGTTTCCAAATTCAAATATAAATTAATTGGACCTCTAAAGTAACTGTCACATCATTCTTATTGTGACCTTATGTCCCCCTAAAGAATATTTACAGTAACCTCCCATAAGGGGAAAATATTGAGAATGCATTGTCCAGTTAGGATTTCTAGGTTACTGTTCTCCAGAATTGTGCTGCTTTTATTATATATTATGTTTACTTTCCTAACCTCTTCCCCCTCCTCTTGAAAGGATGAACTAGAGGCTTGGACATAAAGTTTATGTTCTAAAATGCATTCTAGAAAATCAATGTATTGGGTAAGTTAAGTTTAAAAATATCTGCCATATCTTCTCAGAATTCACAGAAAACAAATTTTAATAAGATTAAAACTGGAAGATGTATAGCAGAGCATTAAGATCTATGCAAGAAGTGTAGTTCCTTTTAAAGAGAAAATGAATTGGCTGTAATACACTAGACATGTGAACATAAGGCAAATTACTCTCCAGGCTGTGAGCGAGTCCTGAGGGAAGGCCCTCTCCCACCCTGTCCCATATATCAGGAGGATCTTCTGCTCACCTCTGCACGCAGCAGGGACCTCGCTTGCTTTTCTCTCCTCCAGGTGTCATCATTTCTCAGAATACCACAGGAAGACATTATAAAGTATGGCCATTTATTAGCTGATCTGGATTCTTAGTTACTGATGTTTTATGTTGTATGCATAATTTCACCATTACGTGGGTTAGAAATTTTAAAATGTCAGTCACAGGGTAAACTTTGCCAGTTCTGACTCAAAATAGCAGTCATAATTACAGCTTCTTGGTGTAAGACCTCTGATCCAGTCTCAACCTCTCACTAACCTTGGGTTTCATTTATTATTCACCTACTGTGTGCCAAGGGAGGGGATGGAGTAGTGAAAACATACGTGGCTTTATCATGGGCTGATCCAGAGTCAGCAATCTCCACTGGAACAGGTAAAGGGGAATAACCACTGAGCGAGTGAGCACGAGCCAGAGACCGAGAGTCAGCGACTGCTGAGGGTTTGGTCGTGAATCTGGGACCTTCAAGGGAGTAGACCTAAGCCAGGACCCCTGTAGGTCTGGGCATGAGTCTAGAACCTCCCCGGAACTGGGCCTGAGCCAGGACCTCTGCCTGTCTGGGCATGAATCTGGGACCTCCGAGGGAGTAGACAAGAACCAGAGATCTCTGCGGGGCCAGGCATGAGTCTGGGACCTCAGAGGGAGTAGGCCTGAGCCAGTACCTCTGTGGGTCCGGGCATTGGTCTGGGGCATCAAAGGGAATAGGCAGGAACCTGGAACATCTGCGGGTCTGAGCCTGAGTCTGGGACCTCTGAGGGAGTAAGCCTGAACCAGATCCTCTGCGGTTCAGAGACAGGAAATAAGGGAATGGCAAAGTAAATACCTGGTGATGATAGAACCTATGACAGTAATGAAACAGGGACTCTCTCTTTTCAACACACAGGGTACTTGGGATGGAAAGAGAAGGAAGCATGATTTTAATCTGAAGTTTTCTAATGACATACCTAAGGTGCATAAGGAAACTGGCTTATGATGAGGAGATAATCAAGGGATGAATTAGAGTAGTTTCAAGATCAAGTGGAGAGACAATATGAAGAAACCAAGTCAGTTCTATGCCTAATCTAGACCATGGATGTAGAACAACAAGACAGTGTGGAAAACATAGGAGAGCATGGTAAGAGAGAGAGAGAGAGAGAGAGAGAGAGAGAGAGAGAGAGAGAGAGAGAGAGAGAGAGAGAGAGAGAGAGAGAGAGAGAGAGAGAGAGAGAGAGAGAGAGAGAGAGAGAGAGAGAGAGAGAGAGAGAGAGAGAGAGAGAGAGAGAGAGAGAGAGAGAGAGAGAGAGAGAGAGAGAGAGAGAGAGAGAGAGAGAGAGAGCCAGAGAGAGTGCCAGAGAGAGACAGAGAGAGAGCACCAGAGTGAGAGAGTGCCAGAGAGAGAGAGAGTGCCAGAGAGACAGAGAGACACAGCAAGAGAGACAGAGAGCTCCAGAGAGAGAGTGTGTGCCAGAGAGAGAGAGTGCCAGAGAGAGACAGAGAGAGAGAGAGAGAGAGAGAGAGTCGAGAGCTGACTTATTCTGTGACCTTGTGTGGATGATATAGTTCATCCTCCCTCTGACTGTATGTGCATAATGGCTTATAAAGGAAACCATTATGAAAAGGGAAGATGATTTGTGATTTGAAAGCCATTGAGTGCCAGTGACCACTGTTGGAGAATTGCATCTCAGACAGCAGTTTAAATTCGTGGGGTTCATTGAGGTTTGGTGTTGCACAATCTTTTAAAGAATTCCATGCAGACCAGAAACTTTACAACTGTTTTTGTCAAGTGTTGGAAGAAGAAACTATTAAACAACAGCAAAATACATTGGATATATTTCTAATTTGCTACCTGTCCCAGAAAATGATGGTTCATTGAAGTGCTGTAAAAATATTTATCATTTTCTATAAAAGTATCAAATGTCAGAAAAGGAGTTTACAAAACTTTTTGCAAAAATATTGCTGGATTTTAGGCTTTATTTATATTTTACAATGCACAATTTTTCTAAGCAACAATAACATAAAACATAAAAGAGGCAAACATAAACGCACTACTTGAGCCTAAAACAGGCATCATAAAATTTTTAAGTTATAATCACACATGTTTAGAATTTTAAACACTATTTTTTAGACTGTAAAATATAAAACAATATTTTAGAGGTATTTTTATTTAAAATATTTGCTCTTTCAATTTCTATTAATATTTCCAAGGATAATATTTTGTCAAATTTGAATTAACATAAATATTTAAGAAAACTCTACTAGGGACTGGAGATAAGCCTCTATAGTAAAGAGCACTAAATGCTCTTCCAGAAGATCTGGGTTCAACTTCCAGCACCCACATGGAAGTTCACAACCATTTGTAACTCAGCTCCAGGGAACCAGATGCCCTCTTCTGTCTTCCATGGGCATATGTGGTACACAGACAACATGCGTCAAAAAGCCCATTCCCAAAAAATAAACTGAAAATAAACTTGAAAAGTGAAAGACACCTTTTGAAAGGAAATCTATATCACATATTCTAGACACTGAATGTTACAGAAGTAAAAATCAATGTTGCCATTCCAAAGCTAAATTCATCTCAGCTCAGCTCTTACTCTGTCTTTTGCCAGCTGAATAAGGGAATGCCATTTTTAGCAGTGTTTGCAGCAACTATATTCTTACACTCTCAAGGAGCCAAGGATGACACTACATGGAAGTATACCAAAGCACCACAGTGATAAAAGTTTGGTGAATAAAACCTACACTATTTGGGGAGAGCTAGACTAAGAGATGAAAGATTCTTTTGCTCTGTTTTATGAAAAGGCATGCAAGATGAATAAAATGCCTCCTGGCTTCTGAAAATTAAAATCAAGAGAGGAAATCATTTATACTCAGAAGACAAAGGTAAGACTTGCTCTAACACAAACACAAACACAACCATGAAGAACCTTATTTTATTTGTTGTTTTGTAACAGAGTGTTATCACCTGTCTTTTTTATTACTTTCATACATTCTGATTCTGAAGTAAGAGAAATTAAGAGAATATTTAGCTATAGGCAAAACACTTGAAAATTTTCAAAGTTTCACTTATAGAAAGAAATAGCAACTAAGGGTGTTTTCAGACAAGGTGATCTCATCTTGGGTGAGGAGTACTCTTCGGGAGGAGCTTAGCCTGTGTTGGAGCTCTGCCGTCACTGGAGGTAAAGCTTCCTGGGATTTCTCTGAAGAAACACAGCTGGGACTTGTTCCTAGCAAAATGCAGTATGCTCTCTGAAAGGTGGTGGTCCCTCCAAAGGGGATTATTTCCTGCCAAAAAGCTCATTTGTATGAACCTCCCCCCTCCCATGCTCCCCATCAACTCTCTCTTTGGCTTGGCACCATACAGCAGCATCACATGACTTTTTGGACTGACTGACTGAGTTTGCTGAACATACAGCCTTGGCAGTGCCAAGTATCCTGGCACTGGCAGAAGCCAGGAAACATATACCGGTAAATGGATCTCAATTTGATCACTGCACATAGAGTTTGCTTGATTTATCCCATACTATACCAAGCTTGATGTGGCAGCCAGACTCTGATCTCAGGTGCTACACTCAACAGAAGGGCTAACATTGAACTTTGGCTGTATTGCCAACATGTATTCTTCTAGGAGATTCCTTTCCTGTTGTGATATTTTCTGTTACTTGTGTTCCCCCCTTGGAGTTCGTTGGTAAGGTAAAGTCGTAACTGTTCAATTATCAGCAACTGTAGAACAATAAGAGTATTTCTCCTAGAGTCACAAACTATCTTTAACAGAATTTTTTAATGAATCATTTAAAAATGATTTAAATGATTTAAGAATGAATGATTTAAAAATCATTATTCTGCAAGAGTCTATCAGGGATACTTGATCCATTAATATTTCATATGATGATTCTTTTGTGTCCTTGTTCATCATCCTTTTAAAACAGTGCTTCATATTCTTTATTTAATTGAGCTAATATTCTGTATAAAATTTGCTGAGATCACATAGCACGTACTCTAGAGTTGTAATCTTTTGTTTCTGTTTTAGCTGCACACATGTTTATTTGTTAAATATTTGTCTCATCCTCAAACTCTGATGTACTTGTGATCATAGATATCCTGTGGACTTGTACTCCTAAAAGATGTCAAATATGTTATTATGTTATTATTTCTTAATTTATGGAAGTGTGTAAGTATAGTGAATAGTAATTATTTTCAGGGCTGATACTGTTACAAAAAAATGACAAAGTAACACGGAGGATATGATGCTTCAAAATGTCATGGGTAAGTCAGTAAAAGAGATAATATCTAAACACTGGGGCCAATTTGCTAAGGATGAGCTAGGAATAGAAATGATAAAGGCAAGGGACTTGAGACAGTGATGACACAGCATCCTAACCAGAGAGAGACAGAGAGCTGTGAACAAATAATTGTTATATGGTAGTCTGTTTTGAAATTAAATATCTGTAAAAGATTTTCAGTTTCTTCTGGGAATCTTTGACAAAAGTTTTACACATTCTGTTTTCTACTTGATTGAGTGGTTCTAAGAATTAACATTATTAAGCACCTTTTGTATGTCTCAACTACCCATAATGTTAACCCTAATACCACTAGGGATATAATTGTTCACGTAAGGTTTCATTAACCTCCTTGATGTTACAGGTGTAAATACTTAAACACAGATTAAAGTAAGAAAGTTCATATTGACACCTAATATACTGTTGTCCCCTTGTGGATGTGACTATTTACCTAAAATTCCTATTATTTAATAAGGCATAATTCTATATATTTATAATATGGTGTTTTATAAATCTGATTAAAGACAAGAGTCAGATAACTTTAAGGTCATGTTAAATACTGTGGATTCACCTGATTCAGTGGGTTGAGAGATCTTAACATCAGTACCAATGCTTATCTGAAGAGGAAGAAATTACATCTATGACCAACAGTTGACGTTCACATCAATAATTACTAACCTGCCTTTCCTAAGGGCCTCTTATCAGACTTGCTTACATGAAATCCAAAAATCACATCGTAAAATTCCTCAATCTTTTTGTTTGTTTGTTTGTTTTCTTAGTGTGACTATCATTTTGTTTTGTTTTTATTGAGTTAGATTTTACTATAGAACCCTGGCTGACCTGGAACTCATTGGGAAGGCCAGACTGGCTTTGAACACACAGTTTACTTCCTGCTTCTGCCTCCTAAATGCTAGGATGCTGTAATACCCACATGAATATAAGTTTTTATAATAGATCTCTATATATGTATGATTTTTCTAATTGTATTTTTCTGGTTGTACTCTGGTATGTATAAGATTTTGTACATGTAGCTACCAAAGGAGAAAGACCCAGAAACTTTCCAGTAAGCCACAGCCTCATGGCAATACACAGATTAATAAAAATGAATTAATTCAAGATGTAAGAGCCAGCTAAAAATATACCTGAGTCATTGGCCGAACAATGTTGTAATTAATAAAATTTAAAAAATATTTGTACACGGACGAGATATTTAACTAAACATGCATATAATCTTGTGGTTTGGAGATCTGGCAGTTAGAAGACACCAGAAGAATTCTTATGAACATAATTCTTCTGAAAATATTTATATTTCCTTGAACATGTTTCTACTAAAAGTATGGATGTCAATAACTCTGTTATTAATGATTCATAGGAAATGAGAAATACAGAAAAGTGCACCTAGCTCATTTTAGAGACTAATTAAAATTTCATGAACAGACTCTAACTAAGTACATATATGCATATTAAGGTGTTCTTGGGGAGTCTCAGGAGGAAATGAAGAGTAAATTCTTAGAAACTAGAAAAGAGACTGGAGAGATGACTCATTCGTTAAAGGCTAGGAACACAAACATAAATATAACAAACTAAAAGAAAAGACAAAAATCTTACTGAAATTAAGTCATGAAGTTAAGTGGAAAGTAAACTGGAAGTTATGAAATCAGACATTCAGCTCATGGGACTTACAAGCAGAGTGTTGGAGTCTTGACCTAGATTCTTATTGTTTGTAGTAGACTCTGAGAGTATATAAAAAGAGAATACAGTCTTGATATCAGTGTCAGATGTTTGACATACAAAGAAATAACATAATTAAGTTGTTAAATATGGTAATAGTCTATAATAATTCATAATTGGTGACCAAAGATATGGCTCATTCAACTACTTGAGAAAGTATTATGTTTTTCAGTTTCGTGACTATGAGGTATTGGTGAGACACCTTTGAATTTGCAAAAAAAAAAATTAAGACATTTATTTCCTGTATAAATGCTCACCAAGGGTGACCTGGACAATTGTACTGGAGAGCCTCTCTTTGGTACCTTTGTAGCCTTCCTCTCTTCTTAATCGTGACTGCAAAGATAGAACTTAGGTGTTAGCTCATCAACACAGATTTAGACATGTCAAAATTTGCCTACTGTAGTCAGTTTTAATTACTGTGTCAGCCAGCATAAGAGACAAAATTGGAGTATCCAATAAGACTCATTTTCTTGAGTGATCAACCAGCAAACTGATCCAACTGAATCCCATCTAGAAGTTCAAGAGACAGAAGAGGAAGAACTTATTTGTTCTGGGTGAAATTTTGCTTTATCTCTCACACGCTTCTACCAAACTGCCATCCATTAACATACAGACCACCATACTACTACTTTCTTATTCACATATGACTCATCAAATCAAATAACTTGCTTCACAGCAAATAGACTGTAACAGTGGGACCATATCAGGGTTGCACTATAGCACATGGCTTGTTTATATGGCCTTGTTGCTTTATCATCTAATATAAAATGTGTCACCAACAGTTAGATTTCTCTTATGATATCTAAGCTTCAAGATATCAGAAAAACAAAATGAATTGAATTCACAGATTTGGATCTTCATCTAAAGGAAATGCTAATTTTTCTTAAGTTACAACTAGCCTAGTTTTATCGTATTAGGCACAAAAGATGGCTTTCCTTTTACTTTTGTTAGTACATGTTCATGTGTGCGGGTATTGTTCATGTAGATGACACAGGATAACCTTTGATGACATTTGGCAGAAGCTGTCTACTTTGTTTTTATTTGTTTGAGATGGGGTCTCTCATTTGCCTAAAACTTGATCTAGGAGTCTACCTGACTCTGCCTCCCCAGTGTTGGAATTACAAGTGTGTTCCAGAATTTCTAGAATTTTTTATGTAGGTTCTTGGGATCAAACTTGGGTTCTCATGCTTGTGGAACAAGCAGTTTTTGTGAATTATTTACCTAGCCTCAAATTTACTTTCTTTTTATTTACAGATTAAGTAAGGTTTAATGAGATATACTCCAAGGACATGGGTGTGTAGTTGAAAACAAATGGAATATTACTATGGCTTTCATGAGATTAATTGATTGATTTACTGTCACTCTTCTCTCTGCATATGATGTATTAAAAATTAAAAGAGTAACTATTTCAACAATATGGAAATGAGAACTGCTAAAGATAAATAGCATATGTACAATGATTTATGTCTTCACAACTAGCTCTATATTGCAGTCTAGAGCATGTTAGTTTATTATGACATAGATATAACTGGTCTAATCTTGTTATTTTCAAAATATAACAACCAGGACTCAGAGCACACATTACTGCTAGTGTCAAGAGCTTGGTCAAGTTGGTCCATTTATTTTCGATTCAATGCCAAACAGCTCAAATTCCTCTTTGGTCTTTCACACTTTATCATGGTGATTAGTAGCACTGGTTCCAGATAAGACAAAGTTATTCCAAACTCTTAAATCTACTGTAAATCTTATGACCTTGGAGGTATATTGGTTTCCTTATCTTAAAAATGATAATTAAAAACACTCTTTATCTGAAAGACATTTTGATCAGCTGCTATATGAACTATTTAGTTCATTTAATTCATTCAAAATTTAGTTCAGTTAATTAATTTAATTTATTGGTTCATTTATTCATTATGTCCTACCAGACATAGAAGTGCAGAATAGGTGTTAGCATATATGAATCATTCCTGAAATTATAAAATATTATTTTTATTTTTTAGTTACTAAAGAACAGGGAACACTGAACAATAAGGGAAGAGTATAGACAGTCCTAATGTCTGCACAACTAACCTGAAGAAAGAGGAAAGATAGCAACCATGAAGTCTTTCTTGATTACGAGTGGAATGAAGGTGGAGTCACTCACCCCCTTAGGTGGAGTCACTCACCCACTTAGCAAGAGGAAGTATATGGAAGCATTTAATTGTCTAATAAGGTGATACATCATAAAAGCTCCCAGACAAAACAACATCCAGAAGTACATCCGGATGTCAGTTCTTAAAGGTGCATCTTCCATGATAGTTGGGTTGAAAAAGTGCAAATCATATCCCATGACCTCGTCCCATGGTGGGACGATGAGAAGACTCTCAAGGCAAACCCTGCATAAGTGCTCAAATGGGAGAGGACTAAGCATTTCTGCCTTAAGTGGCTGAATCAAGGCATGACAAGCTGATAGACGGAAGAAGCCACAGCTTCAGACTCTCCACCAAGAAAGTAGTAGGGACTGTGAGCTACCATATAATATTCAAACGCTTAAGAGAAATTCTGATGAAAAGAAGGACAAGTGCTCGTAGAACAAAGATGAAACCACTCCACGGTTTCAATGACTTTTTGAGAGTACCCAAAAATTAAATGTACTTAAAATGCTAAGCTCGGGGACAGAGCCTTTCTCTAGATGCATTCCCATTAGAATGTTTTGTGAGTGGGCGGAGCAAAGGCGAGCCCTAGCTTTTGAAGGCTCCATATGTTTTCAGTGGAGGAGTTGCATCAGTGAACCACAAAATGAAGTTAAGGAATTAACTGTTTATAGAGCTGAGTACTAAATTTTTTTGTTTGGCTACATAACATATTTCCTTTCCACAGGAGGTAGTTATGACAAATTAGAAGTCTGAAAATTTTCTGATGGTGTAAAGGCCCAGCTGTCACTGGGGAGAAGGTGATCAGATTTCATAGCCGCGTGGTCCCGTGGTGCCGCAGAGAGCTCCATATGGTCCCCCAAATGCTCCAACAAAATCCACAAAAAAATTTCCAGCCTGAGTTTCATTTATAAAAAATAAAATTCTTCTTAGATGAATTCATCATTTTGTGCCTACAAAGAAAAGTCTCATTACGTTTTTTAAAACTAATCTGTTTAAGAACAAATTTCCACAGCTTGTTATGCCAGGTTCGTGATAAAGAGATAATGATGCGTTTGGCAACACCCCAGAGCTTATTCCATGTCTATCAGAAGGTGGACTTTTAAATGGCTACACAGTGAAAAACTAAGATATTTGGGAATAACTATATCTTAACGCACAATTGTATTAACCACTGTTCTAATCCCACAAAAAATCATGTTTATCAAATTGTCAAGCACAGTATGAAGCAATACTCTGTATTAATTTCAAAGGTGTCAGCCTGGATCTTACCTGGTAACAAACAACAAATGCAGAATGAACTGATTGGTAAATGGTTATATCCTTTATGTCCATATATATATACATGCCTCATAAACAACTTTCTTAGAAACATATGTGGCCCCTGAAGATAACAACGGTTTCAAATAAATTTCCTTATTTCTTAAAGCTAAAAGGAAGGTACAATAATCTTTTATTTGTTGCATTCATATTTTGAATCAAGGAAACTTTATATATTAAAATATCATTTTTATTTAATTATATTAACAACAGCACAAAAATGTTTCCTTGAAAATTCTAAGTATTGAAAATTTAACCCATGATCCAAATATCCATGAAAATTATTTCATTCTTAATAAAGCACCATGATTTCTAATGTTTATGATATTCATCAGAATTAACTAGCTCATTTTTTATTAAAGTACAAAAAAAACCAGATTTGTTATTTGTTGTTGTAAATATAAAACCGAATTAACAATAATTTAGGTGCCTCAAATATTTTATATTTTAAATAATTAAGAGGTTTTATTATTAATTCTGAATCATGTACAGCCTGCATAGCTACTTATGTTCCTTATATCATTAAATGAATACAATATATAAAATATTATATTTTAATAATTTCCTTAGTGTTTATGTTTTTCTAGGAGAAGAAAAATGTAGTTTTATGATATGCCACAAAGATTTTGGAAATATCTGTTTTGCTGCACAGGAGATGTGCTTTGAAGAAAAGTATTTCTCCAACCCTGTGATGAATCACAGGGCACCTTTAACTTTACATTTCACCTTGCAATACACACAAAATGTTTAATTACTGGAGAATTAATGGGGGTGGTTTATAATTAAGCTGAAGTATGAACTGATGTCATCATCTCAGTGTGATGACATACATTTGCTGCCAAAGCACCTGTTGTTTTGGAAGAAAGCAGCTGATATCATTATCTGCTCAGCTAGATAGCCCGTTTCCTGCTGCTTAAAAAATTATCCAAAGGGTTACCTAAGTTGGATTAATTCAGCATTTATATTTCCATACCCAGAAAAGGACAGAATAGAGAAAAACAGCACCATCGCAATCAAAGAAAAAGTGAAAGGCATGCTGGGAATAGAACTGAGGGAAGAAACAATGAACCACATTTTCTAAGAGTATGCATATGCTGCAAAGAAACAAAACAACAGAGGTTCCTATTTTACTTTATGAACACAAATGAGTAAATGTAATGTTAGAATATGAAGAAGGAACAAGATAGGCAATTTTATACTTTCATTCAGGATATAGTACTATACCCAATAAAATCCTTCCATTTAAATATTCAGTGTGGGCACAGAATAAACAAACCACTGCCCAAAGACAAGGGGACAAAAGTTGTATTTGTAGAGATGGTATTGAGTTTGAGGATTCCTAGAGACAGGATCACACCTTTGGTCTGAGCACTGGTAGAGGTAAGAACTCTAGTGGCTGGCTGCTCTGCTTCTCTGATCCTTCAGTTTTCACCCCTGATAGCTGCTCTGTGTTTTTATTATTGAGAACAATTAGAATTCGTGCTACAAGTGGGCTACATTCCTACTAGTTGGTGACCAAAGAGGTCCCTAATGCATCCTCTAGACAACACAGGCATTACCACTGTTGTCATTTGGCCAACAGAACTATATAGTAAGATCTTTTGATAAAAATATCACACAGTTTGATTCCACAACATGAAGAAATGAATCACGAACTGAGCTAGAAACTTCCTCTCTGCTAGCTAGCTACACAATGCTAAAATAGATTTTGCGTGCTGCAGTGGATTGTCACCAATGATCCTTCTTGGCTATACACTTTTAGTTTACATAGTCGACAGACTAGACAAGATGTAACATAGCTGCTTATGGATGATAGAACCAACTGCTTTCCGATTGGTTTTCAAGCTGACTCTACAGAAGGTAAATAATATCTGGTACTATAAGTCTGCCAAAAGCCTACATATGCATTAGGCAATAGTGGAGAATTTACTGCTATTATTTTGCTAAATGAATGTGATGTACCAACTAAATATGCATGCTTATGCCCACAGGTTTTTACTGATACTGGCCTTGGTTAAGTAAGCTTTTTTTTTAAAAAAAAAAAAAAACAGTGGGTAGATTTTACTGGAGAGACTTATAAATGATCATAGAGCTAAAAAGTGAGTGTTGAAAATTCAGCCTTACTAAAGTGTGGAACCCTGTAACCACTTCCCCTTCATAGTACTGGAAGCTCTTTTGGCTTGAACAATTTTCAGCTTCATAAAGAACTAAAAATAATTCAGTATCGCTAAACAACCCTGAATGATAAAAGAACTACAAGAACTGTCACCATCCCCGGCCTCAAATTGTACTACAGAGCTACTGTAATGAAGCAGCATATTATTGGCATAAAAACAGACATATGGGTCAATGAAATCAAATTGAAGACACAGCTATAAGTCTAGACATCTACAGACTTCTTACGTTTTACAAAGAAGTCAGAGAAACACACTGGGAAAAAAGACAGAGTCTTCAACAAATGGTGCTGGTCAAACTGGATAGCTGCATGTAGAATTCAAATATGGGCTGGAGATATGGCTCAGAGTTTTAGAGCATTGACTTCTCTTCCTGGGGTCCCAAGGTCAATTCCCAGCAACCACATTGCAGCTTGAAACCATCTATAATAATAAGATTGATGTCCTCTTCTGGCATGCAGGCAAACAAGCGGCCAGAACACTATATATATATAATAAATAAATAAATCAAAGAAGAGGAAGCATAAGGAAGGAAGGAAGGAAGAATGCAAATAGTTCCCTATTTATCACCCTGCACAGACTTAACTCCAAATGGATCAAAAACTTTAACATGAAACCAGATACACTGGACCTGATAGGAGAGAAGGTTGGGAAGAGTTTTGAATGCACTGGCCCAGGAGAAGACTTTCTGAACAGAACACTGGTAGTGTAGGAACTAAGAATAGCAACAATTAATAAATGAAATCTAATGACTCTGAAAAACACAGCAAAGGATGTGGTCATCCAAAGTGCCAGGTTACAGAATGGGAAAAAATTTTTTGCCAACTATATATTCAACAGAGGACTAATATCTAGAAATACATAAAGAACTCAAAAAATTGGACATCAAGAAAATGAATAACCCAATTTAAACTATATGGAGCTAAAGAGATGGCTCAGTGGTTAAGAGCACTCTCTGCTCATCCAGGTTCTATTCACGGTACCCACACGGCAGCTACATGTCTGATATTCCAGCTCCAAGGAATCTGATAACCTTACCTAGACAAACATGCAGGCAAAATACCAATTCATATAAAATAAAAATAAATAAATAATCTTTTAAAATGGGGTACAAATCCAAGTAGAGAATTCTTAGAAAAAGCAAAGACAAATAACTGTGAAACAGTTAAAGAAATGTTCAACATCATTTGGGAAATGCATCTTCTAAAGGATGATTCCTACGGACATTCTACTGTACTCATTGATTAGAACCTTGCTCAGCCATGAGCAGAGAAGCTTCATTCTGTAGCAGACAGGAAAGAAAGCAAACAGAGACCCATAGGCAGACAATGTGCAGAAAGTGGGAGACCTTGGAACATTCAGCCATAATAGTATTTCACCTTCAAATCCCTCCCTTTAGGGCTAAGGGACCATGAGAAAAAGGCAGAATATAGGTTGCATGAGCAAGAGGGTATGGAGGATATCAAGAAAACAAAGCTTTCTAAACACAGCAGGACCAAAGCACATGCACAATGCACATATACATTCACATGTATGGCAGCATACAGGGTCTGTATTTGTCCGCATCAGGAACGTTCCCACTACTGAGTGGGGTAGTGGACACAAACCCCCATCCCTACCTTGGAAGTACTCTCCAATTGATAATCACTCAAATGAAAAATTAGTTTTACCTAGCGGATGTTGGAGGAAGGCCACTGAATCAGGAAAACCTCTCTTAAAGGAGCTGCATTTTGGCAACAGAAAACAGCAAGAAGCTGTCTTAAACTCTGTATTTTTGTGTCTAGAATTACTTTTGAAGCTGTCTCAGGTTTTTAAGTGAATTTTAGTTTGCCATGTTAATTAAATCACTGCTTGGCCCATTAGCTCTAACTTCTTATTGGCTAACTCTTACATATTAATTTAACCCATTTCTATTAATCTGTGTATGGCCACATTGCTGTGGCTTACTGGCTAAATTTCCCAGTGTCTGTTTCTGGCTGCTCCATGGCACCTCTCTGACTCTGCCCTTCTTTCTCCCAGCTTACAGCCTAGTTTTCCCTGTTTAGTTCTATTCTTCCCTGCCATAGGCTCAAAGCAGTTCATTATTCATTAACCAATAAAAGCAACACACAAACAGAAAGACCTCCCACACCAAGCAGAGTCTCATGAATATATAAACCACTCTTAAGTGTAGGAACCATGCCTAGTGGTAAATGGACAACATAGAACAAACTCAATGACTATATTGGAACTTCTTATGTTATAATGCTTTGTCAAGCCTCCCCCACCAGTGGTCCTTTGTGTATATATTATGGTTTCTGGTTTTGTGTGTTTATGGAATTTCTCTCTGTGTGTGAATACGTGTGTCTGTGGGACTATATATGTTTCTTTTGATATTTCTTTGACTTTCTTAATTACAGAAAAATGGGATTCCTTTGAGTGAAAGTAGAACTGGACACACATTCTTCCGATGGCCTTTATTAACATGCTTAAAGCAATCAGTAATAAATCAAAGATCAGCCATTTCTTCCCCAAAAAGAAAGACTAAAATTTTCCCCAAGAAATAATGGGCATCTTCGAGTAATTTGATACTCACATCATGTCATATTGTAGAGATAGCCTAATTTGTACTGCCAGGAAGATTAGTCTTTAAGCAGTTATATCAATAAAATAGGAGTAAAAGTCAAAATTAGTAAAAATTGGCCATCTCACTCATTCAACACCAAATTATGTCAGTCATGAGATGTACGTCTACATGACACAGCTATCATAAAGACAACATCTTCAGAGTAGAAGTAAAGGTTGGCTTAGGCTTTAGAATGGAGTTGATTCCTGCATTGTCCATTTTAAGTCAAGAACAGGAATAAAATGAGAGGGAAGTTTCTTCCACTTCTATGAAACAGTAGAAACATAGATATCTATGACTCTAGTCTTGTATTCTAGCCTCAGATAGGTAACTATAGGCAAAAAATCATTGTCCCCCAATCTGAGCACTTTGAATCTAGAAGCTTCCAGGGTAAAAGAGCAAGATAATCACAGAAGTGAGAATGATGACCATGCTTGGCAAAGACATGGCTTTTCAGAATGGAGATTCTCATGACCAGCAAGATAGCAGCTGTACATAGTAAGAACTTCCAGAAATACATGGGGAAAGGAATCATTCACTAATGTTGTGTTCTGTGCCTTAAAGCTAAAACCCAAAGCCAGGCAATTTGAGTATTTTACTAGTGTCATGGAGCCTAGGGAAGTTCACATTTGAACATATTCTCAAGTAAACCAAGATGGTTTTCCAGATGTGGTAAAATTCATGTAGAATTCCTTAAACAGTAGTCTTTCTAAGTCTATCTGTTTCATCTTAGTTTGCCATGACCATAAAAGTATTCCTTTTTTGTTTATATTTTTATTGTCTTGATACTTGATCAATTTAGAGCAATAACTTCAAACAGATGGGTTTATTAAACTATCATGAACATATTCTGTATAATATAAACAGTTCTCTAAGTGGTCTCATAATTCATATCCTTGATATGATGAACTCAGTGTCGAACTAGGCTATGGTCTGAGACATTTTGTAAAACAAATTGGTCTGGATTCTTTAGACTAATCTTCATAATAAAGCCTCAAAGGAAGAAGAGGCCAAAATTCTTCTAGCTTTGAACAAACCAAAGGCATAGAAAAGCTACATTTATAAGTAAACTTAAATTCTGTATGGGAAAACCACGATTTTCTAACCGAAGATAGTGATGTTGGCCTACAAAACTATCACTTGGGAAACTGGAGTAAGAGAAACATGCATTTGAGGCTAGCCTAAGATCAAATGTACAATAAATTATCAAATGTATGTGTCAAGGTCCATGTTAAGTCCTAACATCCTATCACATTCTCAGTTATTCAGAATGATGTCAAATGAGATCAAATGTCAATATATGTCAATAGCTCTTCAGAGAGTTTTTGAACAATTAGTTTGAATTATTTAACATAATGACAACACTTAGAACATTTTATTAATTAGCTTTTCATTATAAACAGCTTAAAACAGGAAGGATATATTTGGTTTACAGATTAATAGGGTTTTGTTCATGACCCACTGGCTTCACTGCTCTCAGGCCTTTGACAAATTAGAAAGACCATGTTAGAAAGACATAGTGAAAGGAATTCACTTACCTCATGGTAGTCAAGAAGCACAGAGAAAAGCAAGAAGATACGCATAATACATCCTTCATAGAAAGCACCAGTGATCTACTTCCTCCAACCATACCTCACTCAATATTAAATCACCAGTGCATTGATGCTAATACCTTTATGATCTAGCCAGTTCTCAATAGTTCCACAAGATGGGGGTTTGCACTCAACACAGATGCATTTTGGAAGGACAGCCCATAAACAAATCATAACAGCTATAATCACTCTTCTTGCTTTTTATCTTTTTCAAGATCTATGTTATTATTGTTATTTTACCTGTATGTGTGCAGGCCCAAATGTATGCATGTGTTTCATGTATGTGCTGATGGCCACAGAGACCAGAAGAGAGCATCATGACCCCAAATCTACAATTATATGTGGTCATAAGTGGAAGATATGACTATTAAGAACTGACCAGAGAACCTCTTTAAGAGAAGCAAGTGCTCTTATCTGCTGAACCATCTCTCTAGCCCTTCTTCCTCCCTTCCTGCAGTGTAGTTCCATAGTCAAGATATTTGGTAGATGTCTTCTTTATCTGGACAGTTACCAAGCCCTTAACACTTATCATTACATTGCAACATAATTATTATGTTTCTTTGCCATATTAATTTCTTTGGTCACTATTTTATACTTTTCTAGCTTTTATTAACAACATATAATCCCCCTTCCATCCCAAAGTTAAACTAAAATGAACCATGTAAACCTTTCTTCTGACCAATCAGCATCAGATACTGTTATCTATTCTTTTTTATACCCCTAAAGCCCTCACACAACACTTAGCCATTTCTTCTTTATCCTTAAATGATTTTTATTGTTAGCTTTTTACTTCATCAGTTCTCTTTCTGCAATCAACCTTATGCATTGAAACAAGAGGAAGAATCTAAAACAATACCTAAAAATAAATAAAAATCACCAAACTTTCAATATTACCCTAATATTACAATAAATCAAGAAATTATTTTCTGATGTTTAAAGCTCCCAAGTATTTTAATACAACTTTAGATCACATGTTTATTCTTCATAAGACAATATGTAGCCTATATTTGAGTAAAAATTCAAGTTATTTTCGTATTGATATTATTCCTTGAACATTACATTTTCTTTTACAGATCTCTTAGAAGTTACATTTTCACCAAAGTTAAGGAAGAACATGGCTTCTCACAAAAGTCACTGTTATCTATGCCCTTTGAATAAATCTCCCAAGAACTCCCCTCTCTCTATTACTGGAAAAATAAAGCATTATATTAAGCAATTTCTTGGGTCATTCTTCTCTGTCTACTCTTATTTTCATTTACTCTTTTCTGTTTGTAAATTATCTGGTCTAAGCTCTGTAGTATATGTGTAAAAAGTCAAATGCTAGCAGTATTTGGAGATGTGGCCTTTGACAGTCACTCAAGATTTAGATAACGCTTGGGTCTTCCTGATTACCTTTACGACTTTCTAAGGAAGGAATCACCTGAGCTATATCCTTCTTTCTAACTATATTATACTCTTAAATATATCTGATACAGTAGGTTGACATCACCTCACAATGGCAGATGCCTACCTCCTGCAAGAAAGAGCATGAGCAGGCAAGTCCGCCAAAGTTAGGAACCAATGAGTATCTTTTCTTTCTAAATCTAAAATGCAGTTATAAAACTAACTAAGAGACTAAGATATAACTTTCATAGTGCCAGTAAAGCTCAGTTCTGAAGAAATCTGCTAGAATGAACTCTATTGGGCAGGTTTTCTGTCACTGTGACAAAATACTGTAGACAATGTTAGAAGGAACAGTTTGTGTAACTTGTTTCAAGTCATAGGCAACTGTTACAGTTGTGTCAGAGCCATAAAGAAGTAGCCTATGGAGGCAGTGGGAGAGTAAAAGAGCAAAGCACATGACCTCACTGTGACCAGGAAACAGAAGGACCAGTCAGGAAGAAGCAGGGACAAAATACACAATAACTTCCCAGGGATCTTCTTCCTTCAAACATGCACAATCTTTTAGTAGGTCATGAAAGGGTTAATTCATTGATGAAGGTATCAGTCTCTTAATCTACTAACACTCTCAACAGTATCATCATCTGGGGAAAAAAATCAGTCATCAACACATGAGGCTTGGGGGTTTCACTGAAATCTAAACCATGATTTGATGCTTCAGTTAAATTAATTCCCACAAATCTATACTGCATTTACCTCACAAATCTGAATGACTGTGAAAAGACCTTCCAAACAGTCAGGTCCTTCCTTTTGTTCTTATAACTACTCAGGGTCTCTCTCTAGTATAAGCTTACTACAAATGGGAAATGTTTCAATCATTCATAAACATTGGTATAGTTTTGTATTTTTTAGTTTATTATAAAGCAAACAAATTTTTGTTTTAGCCAGCTTAAGACTGCATTAAAATAACTTTCACTGTATAATTTTAAAAATTTACACTAAAAATGTTTCAAAATTGTACCTATAAACATTAAATTTTATCTTCTGATTCTAATTACTAACAATTCAGAAAGAAACTAAATGATTTTTGCTATCCTTACTTAAACTTTATTCCTTTTCTGGAAGTCAAGATACCACTCTAAAGAGTTTTAGAAAAAGACAGCATCTAGCCAAGCAGATGCCTGTAATCCTGGCATTTAGGGGGCTGAGCCAGGATGATGATTTTTTTGAATCCAGCTTGAGTTACACGGCAATTTACATAGCCTGAAAAAAATGAGACTGTGTCAAAAAAAAAGAGAAAAGAATATGCTTGCCTATATTATATTGAGTGTCTGGAAAAACATCATTTGTAATGAGTATGAGTATAAAATAACTCAAAAACAACTGTCAATTCAAATATGCTGTCACATTCAAATCCCAAACCTATCATTAAAATATGGAAGGAAACTTTTTATTCTACTATTTTATTACAATGGGAAAGGAATATGATATTTGGCAGAACTTTTGAAGCCATAAAATAAGCTATCCTGTTTTTGAAGGCAGCATAATTGTTCTTTATATTGGGTACTTCCACTAAAAGTAAAACTATCTTTATTCTTTGCCTTTAGGAAGCATTTATTATCTAATTCATTAAGATGTCAATAAAGCAAAACATACAGAATTCAAAATGGAAATGGATATAATCATAAAACAGAAAAAAAGAACTGGTCATATATATAAAGACATTGAGTTCAATTAGTGCTGCATGCTGGAAAGTTCACTGATTTTCCTGTCTTTCCTGTCTTGTTCTTGTGCAGATCTGCAGACTATCGTACCTGAGTGAGCTTGTGAGGACAATGGCCATATCATGTCCAGAAGACTGCATTTCACTACACTCTTCCCCATCCTCCCACTCCTACATTATTTTAATCCCTTTTTCACCATTTCCTGAGCCTTGGGGATTGGAGTGTGTAGGCAGAAGCTGTTAGTTCATTCCTGGCTTCTCTGACCCCTGAAATAATCACATAGAAATTATATTATTTATACTATTGTTTGTCAATAGTTTAAGCATATTGCTAGCTAGCTGTTATATGTTGAATTAACCCATTTCTATTAATCTGTGTATCACCACGTGGCTGTGGCTTACTGGTAATGTTCCGATGCATCTGTTCCTGGTGGTAGCTACATGGCTTCTCCTGACTCTACCTTTTTCCTCCCAGCATACAGTTTAATTTCCCTGTCTAGCTGTACTCTGCCCTATCACAAGCCAAAGCAGCTTTTTTGTTCATTAACCAATAAAAAAAACCCACATATACAAAAGGACTTCCCACATCAGGAGTTATTTAGAGTCTCTATTTTAGTTTAAAATAATTCTTGTCCTAAGCATTTCTCATGTTATAAAAGAAAAGATTTACAAACTAAATGAAAGGCTAAGGGTATAGATCAGTTGATCAAATGATTGCCTACGATGCAGCACTTTAAGGTCATAAATATTAAGTTCCCCTTTTTGCAGGGGACCAGCCTCAGCAGAGAAGTGGGTCTCCAATCTGGGATGTATGGAAGGTGAAATGAGTACAGAAACAGAGGGTTCTGATGTAAGCTGACAGGCCAGCAGCAGCAGGGCAAGTTTTTTTCTACCCTGAGTTTTAAACCTCAGTCTTTTATTGTAAATTTTACACAAGGAAAATGATTCTTTTGCCTTGTCACAGGTTAATCATTACTTGGCCCAAGCAGTTAACAAGAAGTATAAAGATTCTTTGAAATCAGAACATTGTCATTCATCATGACACTTCCCCAGTTCCCAAGCCCCACTATATTCTTAATTCTTTGCTGAATTAATCATTAAAAAAAACTTAGGAGGCTTTCACCTTAGAGGCTAACTACTTGCAGTTTACAGAAGCATAGTTTAGTGGGTTTTACTCAATTGTTTGTGCTTTTTCATTGTTGTTCCTCACAGATACAAAAATATTGGAGTAACCCCTTGTGTCTTATCAGATCACCATGGATTAAAGTTAGAATCTAACAATACTACTCTCAGAAAACCTACAAACTCATGGAAATTGAACAGTCAACTACTGAACCACCCATGGGTCAAGGAATAAATAAGAAAGAAATTAAAGACTTCCTTGAATTCAATGAAAATGATGGCACAACATATCAATATAGGATGCCATGTAAGCAGTGCTAAGAGGAAAGTTCATAGCACTAAGTGCCCACATAAAACGGGGAAAGTTCACATTAGTGACTTAACAAGACACCTGAAAGCTCTAGAACAAAAAGAAGCAGACTCACCCAGGAGGAGAAGAAGACAGGAAATCATCAAATTGAGGTTTGAAATCAACAAAATAGAAACAAAACATACAAAGAATCAATGAAACAAAGAGCTGGTTCTTTGAAAACATCAACAAGATAGACAAACCCTTATCCAAACTAATAAAAAGGCAGAGAGAGAGAGAACATCCAGATTAACAAAATCAGAAATGAAAAGGGGGACATAACAACAGACACTGAGGAAATTCAGAGAATCATTAGGTCATACTACAAAAATCTGTACTCCACAAAATTGTAAAATGTAAAAGAAATGGACAATTGTTTTAGATAGATACCATATACCAAAATTAAATCAAGACCAGGTGAGCAATCTAAATAGACCTATAAACTACAAAGAAATAGAAGCTGTCATCAAAAACCTCCCAACCAAAAAAAGTCCAGGGCCAGATAGCTTTAGTGCAGAATTCTAGCAGAACTTCCAAAAAGAGCTAATCCCTATACTCTTCAAAGTGTTCCACAT
>PVIU01005535.1:67624-112538 GCA_004026605.1 Ondatra zibethicus | reverse complement strand
TTCTGCATGTATTATCTTTTTGAGAACCGAGTCTTTTTGAATGCACTCCTTCCTAGGTCAGGAGGGATGGGGGTGGGTCTTGGACTTCCAACAGGGCAGGGCAACATGCCCTCTTTCAAGGAAGAAGGGGGAGGGAGGAGGGGTGGGGGGGTAGTGGGAGGGGACCGGGAGAAGGGGAAGAAAGGAAAAAAAATTTTATTTCTTTAATTATGTTCTTGAATGGAAAAAATAAAACAAAACAATGTATGGAAAAAAAACTGGAGCTCCAAAAGACATCATTACTCTGTCTGAATATAGTGGGTACAGTTATCTCTCAGTGATAGTCTTACCTTGGAAAGCAACTGATAGACCAGAACAGCAATCTCTTCTCATTAACCATAGCTGTGTTGGGACAGAGCTCTCCCTGTGTGCTCAATAAAACATTCAGGCTGAAACAGGAAAAAAAAAAAGTATTTGGACAAAAGTAAACTTGCAGTATCACTTAACATGCTGTGTGACCCTTGAAAGTCATAGTAATTACAGTTCAATAAAAGTCAGTTGCTTGTTTTTTTTCCCATATTCTTTTATTTTTTCCATTCAAAAAAGAAAAGAATTTACATTTCCTCTCCTTCTCCCAGTCCCCTCCCGCTCCCCCCTCCCTTCCGCTGCTTCCTTAAAAGAGGGCATGGTGCCAAGCCCTGTGGGAAGTCAGTTGTTTGTTATACATGGTAAGCTTTAATAATTTTAAGAATAGAAAAATGGAAATATGAGAGTATAGACCCAATGGAGTCAAGTAAATATTCTTTATTCCATTGCTTTAAGAGATGGTATAAGATGAACATGTGGTACCATCAAGGGTGACGAAGAAAGGCTAACCGTGGTGACTGTAATGGTCAGGATTTTCTATCATGCTGGGGTCAGTAAAACTACTCTTGATGTTAAAATATTTAAGCCAACAAACATGTAATAAAGGTAATAATAATTCAAAGAGCACCAATTGCACAGCATACTGATGAGGATAAGAAATCTGTCTGTGTACTATGTCTAAGAGGTTTTAAGAGATTCATGTAGAAGTGTTTTAATCATGGTGATGATGGAAGCTAAACTTGACTATAATAACATGAGACACCTAGTATCATTAAGGAAAACAATTTAATGTTTCTCTAGTGCTAATGTGGAGCTTTGCTATTCATAATTTTCCAGCATCAATATAAAATACCAAGAGGCTATGAAATCTCTCATTTATTTACTCAGCATCATTACTGAGAATTCTGTGCTTTGTTATAAATGCTTATGTGCCTGTGATCTAAGAAAATATAAATAGCTAGAAAGCAAGGACTGTTTTAGCAGCTTGTTACATCTTATTGTATGAGATGGAAGAATATTAACAACTGATCCATTTGGATATGAATAACCTGGATATCAGGTTGGCCCAACAGATTAGTCTCCAAATATACTGTCCTATCAAAATCTGATTTGAGAAAGTATTTCTGTATCACTTACATCACCAATAATTACTATTTCTTTTCCTTGCTGTGTGCAGAATAGGAAAAATTCAGATGTCAAAGTCTTAAGCTAGAATAGAAAGTAAATTGCCTATCATTGGTTTCAGAAGCACAATAGAGACAGGAGTAAGAGTTTTACCTACTACTATTGAGAGGAGGCATATCTCTGTAAGTCAGAGGAGTAATTACACTCAAACTCTATCTGTAATTACTATTAAGCAGCTTAGATTTCTTTGAAAGTTATCAGATCATTCCTGCCTTTCTTACTGAGTGTCTTCATGATGAAGCACTTTATTTTTTCCATAAATTACTTACTAAATTTATTTCTAAGCAATATGGGAGCTACATTAAACATACTTCCTGGTATTGGGGAACTCACCAGTTTCTTGGTCTTAAGTATTTGTTTTCTAAAATGTCTTGGTAAACTTATTTTATCTTTATTTCGGTTTCTTTCTTCATGTCTTGAATTTGTAAGTCCTCGTCTTACCTATTCTTCTTTTTTTGCTTTTTAATTCACAGAAAGTCTGATTTAGTTATATTTCTTTAGTATTTTAATAAATAAAACTTACCTGAAGATCAAAGAGTCAAACAGCACCCCCTGGGTCAGCCTTACAGATCAGGCAGCGGTGACACACCTTTAATCCCGGTAGCCATGCTAGTTTGCCATAGAAACCAAGAAGTAGCGGTGCATGCCTTTAAACCCAGTTATGCATTAGAGTATAAGACAGGAGCCTCAGACAGCCTCATTCTGAGATTACTCAAGACAAGATCACCATTTCAGATTGAGGTAGAAGTAAGAGCCAGTGACTGGCTATTTTGTTTTACTGACCTTCAGGTTGAACCCCAATATCTGTCTCTGGGCTTTTATAAATCATGCTACAATCTGACTTTTCTCTCTTGATGCTATCAGTAAGTTTTCTGACAGAAGGTTTTTGAAGTAGTACTGGTTACATGGTATTGACAAAGAGAAAGCTCTGGGTGGAGACGAGGGAGCTTTGGAAGCACTGAATCTCCCTTTCTAAATGTTTGTTTTTCAAATTTCTGCATGTAATTTCAAATACATATTAAAAATAAAATTATTGTGACATCACTTTTCCTTTTTTGTTTCCTTCCTCAGACCTCTCCATATGTCTTCTTTCCTAATCTTTCCATATCCTCAAACTGATAAATTCTTTTCTTTACAATTCTATTGGTGTGTGTTTGTGTGTGTGTGAGTGTGTGTGTATGCATGTGTAACTATAAACAAATACATAAATACAGCCTACTTAGTCTGTTTTGTTATTTTGCTATGTGGCTTCATAGCTGACTAATTTTTTAGCCTCAACCTGAGATGCACCCCATCATTGCTTATTCAACAGATACCCCACTTTCATCAAATTTGAGTAATGAGAAGAAAGCTCTAGAAAACTAGCATTCTCTCCTCTGTATGTGTGTGTATGGGACGAAGATATAGTCATATACCCTCTCTAATATCTCACTCATTTCCTTTTGAGATAGGGTATTTAACAAAACCCAGAGCTCCGTTGATTCTATCAGACTGATTGGTGAGATCCAAGATATCTAGTCCCTGTCCCAGGGCAATTGGATTATAGATTTTTACATTTATTCCTGCTTTTCTTGTTAGTTTTAGGGACTCCAACTTTGGTCCTTAGGCTTTCCCAATATGAATCTTTGATGGTGCATCACCAAAGTCCCTTGAGTGGTTTTTGGTGGTATTTTCTCAAGAAGATGGAGAGAGGAAAACAAGGACAGTGAAGTAGCATCCTATGAAGGTGAGCTGAATATCTGAGTTTTTTATTGTAACTCAAAGGAGCTCACAAATCTGAAGGCATAATCTAGAGGATTTATGGTTCATGGTAGCTAAAACTAAGGAAATCTTCCAGATATTGCTGAAGGGGAAGAAAATGTGTAACAAGAAAAAAATAACAGTCTTTAATGAGTCCTTTTAAAGATACAGACAGACATGTCTGTTTTATTGCTTAAAGATGAAGAACTTTATATTATAGATAAAAGTGAAATACTATTAGAATTCATAACATAGACAGCTAGCTAATTTTATAGCAAAATGATTTCTGATAGTAGAAAATAGTTTCCCTATTGGTAAGGAAAAGATATAAAATGATAATCTTGGACATTTACATGACAAAAAATTTTTAAGGACTAGTGAAGATGACTTTTAATTCTTGAAATTTTTTAGTAGTTTTTCATCTTCATAAAAAAATCAGCTTATTTTTTTAAAAATCACTTTGGTGTTTATTGTACATGTGCACACACATATAACTATACATTGCTATTAATATAAACATACAATACTAATTTTCTTGTCAATATAAATGATGAAATTAATCAGGTCAAGTGCCAGCATCAACTATCAAATTGATATGAGCTTTTTAATCACTCATTGTTGGTTTATGAATAAGGTCACTCTACCAAATGACAGAGAAAATGGAAGTTATTTAGCAAAATCTTATATGAAAACACCTTTATAAGAAGAGAAGACCATGCCAAAGAAATGCATATGTATGTTTTTGTTCCAGGTTTGTTGAAGAAATGAGTAGTTAGAAATATTTTTGAAGAAAGGAGATCTGGGCCTATAATAAACTGGAAGTTGGTGAACCATAGCAAAGTCTGTTAGTTAGATTTTCTCTATGTATCTGCGTCCTCCAAAACGCAGATGATTCTTTCCTTGGTGATGTGGAGAAAATCACCCGTTAAAGAAAGTCTTATAATGTGTCACAGATGAGCTGAAAAATAAGTAGGTTAGAAGGTGACCATTTAGTTTGTGGGGCACTGTATAGAAAGGGTAGAAATGAAAGCAGCATTCCTACATTTTTCTTACACGCAGAAGTATCATAATTTAGATTCCCATATCCAGAGCCCCATCACTAGTGATCTCTGTATTCTGCTGGGAATCTAAAACAAAACTTATTATATATGTTTGCCTTTTCATTGTTTTATACATGGACCTGTTTGAGATTACTTTTATTTTCCCCTACACAATTTCTCAAAGCAGTGCTGATCTCAGCCTTTGCAATCTTTAGTGTTTTCTTTACTCAAGATTATTTTACCATAGTTAATAAAGTGTTTAATGTTAAACCTGCTGAGCTATGAACACACAAGCTTCCTATCCACCCTCCATCATATCCTCAAATCTATTCCCTATTTTCCACTGTGCATTTTCAGCAGTTGCTAAAAATTAATGCTCTCAAAATAGTAAGTAAAACCAAATTTTCAAACTTTGTAATTGTCTGGTATATTTTCATTACTTAATAATATATTGTAGCTTAGCATTTTATACTAAACTAATCATCATTTTAAATTATATTACATTAAAAATATATGCTTTCTTTTACCAAGCAGGGCTTCTCTTCTTTGACATATTGGAGAATATGGAAAAGCAAGGCCTTATTTATCAGGCAATATTTTTCTTAGACAGGTTCTCACTATACAGGAAGTAGGATCTTGATCAACTATCCCCCTGCCTCCCTATCTGAATGCTAAGATTCGAGTACTGCACAACCTCAGTATGCTTATCCAAGTAAGCATTCTTAAATAAAACCATTGCTTTCTTTATTTCTGTATTTAGCATAAGGATTGGAATTTATCTATCCCTAAAGTCCATAACCACATTTGAAAGAGTTAAAGGAGGGTGGTTGGAAGTAATTGGTTGGAGGAAAGGGAATGGTGTAAGTGATATAATCCTATTTTATTTAAAAGCTGACTTTAAAATAAAAACATCTGAGATGGTTGATAGTAATAAAAACAAACATCATGACTTTTGCTGGTTGTGCAAATAGTCATTGCTGAAACAAAACTCTCAAATAGTATGTAGAAGCCTCTGACAGTACCTCTTGTAGATGTGTATTAACTGGAAAATTTTTATGTCTGGGCAAGCACAGATTTTACTGTCATTTCTACTTTAAAATTACAAGTTGCATTGACAGATGAGTAATTAATTTTTTCCAGTCATAGCAAGGGGAAAAATGGGAAATATTGTTACTTCATAAGGGTAGATTTTCTGTCTATGTCTTGCACAGGAAACATCTGCTTTATTTACTGCACTACGCTGTAATGGACCATCTCTGTTTTCATCATGCTTGGTCAGTACAATTTGTCACAAGTATCTTTTGTTGTGTTTGTTTGGGATATCTGCTTTCTAAAATTCAATGAAGCCTAAATTTGCCCTGTACCAGGCCATGGGCAGCTCCTGTGAAGCAGTCATGCTTCAGAAGTTCAGGCTATGAAGGAAAAATAAAAGCTTCTAGTGGTTATTGCTCCTCTTTTCATTCTTTGAAAAGAGTGAGATTCCATCTGAACTCAGACTACTGTGGTGCCAGTAGCTTTGCTGAAGGTAGGATAGGAGGTAGTCATGCTTTGGGATAATAAAGAGTCAGTCTTGTGAACACAAGGGTTTTTGGATATCTATTGATTGCCTGGGAGCACATTTATTAGGAAGTGAGGGTAAGATGTTTTTAATATCCTTTCTTAATAGCCACAAGAGCAAACACGTGTCTACTTAGGAGACAAACCTGTGTCTAGTATATTAATTAAAGAGTTATCAGTGGTTTAATAATAGATAATCTGAAGATTTGGAATTAGAGAAGAAAATTCCACGTTAGACCTATCTTATGTTGGTTATATATGTCTAAATTTAAGTAAATTCCAGTTGCAAACATGTTACTAAAGTTAACAGGAAACCAAGGACTTGTTGAGTGGCAGCTGATGACATAATCACATTGAGACTTCAAATGGTTTCTGTTTTGTTTTATGACATTCTTGAAAGTGTCTAGGGATATAAGCAATATATATATAGTTATTATATATAGTTATATATGATATACAATACTACATATCTATATACAATAGCACATCTATATTTATATATTATTCTAAAAACATGATGAAGTACCAGGAGCTCATAATAGAGTTTTTAAGCTCTTCAGCATAATTAGTTTATCAAGTGGCCTCTATGACATGATCTTTGTTTCTTAGATTCAGTTCTCACAAAAACCTCATCCCAAACTTGATATACAGAGACTCAAAATTATCTGTACAAGGATAAACTTAAAGTGACCATAATTAGAAAAACAAAGTAATGTTTTATGTCATAAATATACATTCAATTATACTTTTAAAAGTGTATATGTTTTGCAGAAAGGAATTTTAAGTAGATGGAGATATTGAGCAATGTCATTTCTAACACCAGAATTCTCAACAATTGATTTAGAATATCGTCTTTGAGTTTAAAGTACTTAATAAACTGTTGGAGGGATTTCTGCAACAGTTAAGAGCACTTGTTGCTTTTGCACAGGACTTATATTTGTTTTCTTGCATCCTGATGGTGGCTCACAATCATTTATAAGTCACTTATATGCTTGCCTGTGCCTCTATTAGACAAGGGGCCAGATGTAATTGCATTTTAGCTACTTTTTAAATAAAGAAAAGACACGGAAATAAAGATCGCACATTAAACTGACAATGATGACAATGATGGTTAAGTCCTCCGGACAGCAGTGACTAATGATTTAGCAAAGTTATTCTGTACACTATGCCATTTATGGTTTCCTCTGTGAGTCATATCATGAAATTATTCACATAAAAGTCTGGATATTAAAATTCATTTAAACTTATACTGTCACACACGTGCAGAGGATGACACAACACTAAGTACGGGTCTCTTGTAATTGCTCAGGAATGTAAATATACCCCCAAAATGATGTCATATTGAGGGAAGCCAACTATAGCTGTGAGTTAGCTAGCAACAGTCATTTCATTTTAAATATATTTGAGTACATATTTTTTAAGGAAAAAAGACAAATACGTTGATTGACTCAACACTGAGTTTCTAAATTTCCTGAAAATAAAAGCTAAAAAAATGAGGATCTCAAGCTTTTGAAAAATTGGATACTTGTACATAATGCCTAATTTTCACTGTGTCGCATGTCTTCATTTAATTTTATTATAACTGACAAGCCAAGAAAAGATATTTTACTTTAACATCATATTTTGGGGTCATTGCAGTTATTTTTTGAAAGTCCTATTTCCCTGTTTTGAGGTATCCCTAGATGAATTAAGCATTGCTCATGGATAACCATCTTGCATACCCACAACTGTAATTTCATATCTTGCCCAGTACAACTGTGGACAATTTCATATCTTGCCAAATACCACAATACAGGAGGAGTAAAAATCTCTTTTCACCTAGATTTAGAATAAGTGAAATTTCTGTAAACTCGCTCTTGAGGTCAAAATCTACTTTAGTTTAATTTAAAATTATATTCCTCTGCATTGTTATATTTTTTGCTAAATAAAGAAGTAAATCAGTTCACCAGTTACAATGGCTATTATTATCAGAGGAGTAAGCTTTACACTGAAAACTTAGCAAACAAACCAATGTAACGATTACATAATATTGATCATAAGATAAATCGGTATGTAGCTTCTCTCCCATCTTTCTAGGTAAGTGTCTCTCACCTTGAGGACCATGACCCCTTTGGGGTCACATATCATATCTTGCATATCAGATATCCATATTATGATTCATTACAGAAACAAAATTACAGATACAAAATAGCAACAAAATAATTTCATTGTTGGGTGGTCACCAGAACATGAGGAACTGTATTAAAAGGTCTCAGCATTAGGGAGGTTGAGAACCATTGTTCTAGAACACAGCACCATGATAACATGGTAAACTTCAAATAGATGTCTGATCCAGATCCTTATGGAAAGTGTGGTAGAGTTAATGAAAGGATATGCTGATTGCTGTGCAATACTTATAACTCATCTTGTCTGTGATCCCCATTCTTTTCCTAATTATAGAGCACACAAGGCCCTGAACTGCCACGTGATGTTCTGAGGCATGTGAACAAGTAGATCCCAGATGTGATCAGATGCTGGAGAGAATGACTCTGAGAGTGTTTAGATCTACAAGGACTCAGAGGCACTTCTTCCTCCCTGACATGTCATACACATAAAGATTAGCATTTTGAAACTGTTATTCAGTTACATGTACTATATTGAAGATCTCCACAGGAAATAAAAGTTTCTCTCTATATGTATGTCGTATATCTATATATATTTATATAGCTATCTATATATACACATCTATATATGTATTATACACACACACACACACACACACACACACACATATGCACTATTCCTTAAGAAATGCCTGGGGTTGCCACCACCGCTCACCAACCCCACATCAGACAGAGGGCTTATCTCCAAAATATACAAAGAACTCAAGAAATTGGTCATCAAAAGAACAAATAATCGAATAAGTAATGGGGTACAGACCTAAACAAAGGAATCTAAAATGGCTGAAAGACACTTAAGGAAATGCTCAGCATCCTTAATCTTCAGAGAATGCATATCAAAACAACTCTGAGATTCCATCTTACATCTGTAAGAATGGACAAAATAAAAAACACTGATGACAACTTATGCTGGAGAGAATATGAGTTAAAGGGAACACTCCTACATTGCTACAAGGAGTGCAAACTTGTATAGCCCCTTTATCAGTATGACGATTTCTCAGAAAATTAGGAAACAACCTTCCTCAAAAGCCAGCAATACCACTTTTGGGTGTATACCCAAAGGATGTCCTTGTACCACAAGGACATGCATTCAACTATGTTTATAGCAGCATTGTTTGTCATAGCCAGAACCTGGAAACAACCTAAATGCCCCCCATCAAAGAATGAATAAGGAAAATGTGGCACATTTACACAATGGAATACTACACAGAAGGAAAAAATGACATATTGAAATTTGCATGCTACTTGATGGATTTATAAAAAAAAATCATATTGAGTGAGGTAACCAGACCCAGGAAGACAAATATAATACGTACTCACTCATGAGTGGCTTTTAGACATAAAGCAAAGAAAACCAGTCTACAATTCACAATCCCAGAGAAACTAGACAACAATGAGGACCCTAAGAGAGACATATATGGATCTAATCTATGTGGGAAGTAGAAAAAGTCAAGATCTCCTTAGTATATTGGGAGCATGGGGACCTTGGGAGAGGGTAGAAGGAGAGAGGGAGGAAGAGAGGGGATCAGAGAAAAATGTATTCAATACAACCAATAAAATAATTAATAAAAAGAAATGCCTGGATTTCCCAAAATGGAGAACCATGGGCTTACTGTTGACTTTGTTTCTTCTCTTGGCATTAATCCAGCACTGGTGAAACAGGAAATGAAGAAGTTTATATTGTTTAAATACTCTTACTTTCCATTAGACATGTAAGTCTCTGCTCTCCATTCTGTTCCATTAAGTGTTGTGACTCATTACACATAGACCCTTGTCTTCCATCCATCTCTTCCTGTTCTCCATTACATATTAACTGGAATCTTTTTCTAGTTCTGAGGACTTAAGGGATAGTCTATCTTTTTAAGAGCCAACTGTTAAATGAAAACTATGTGGTAAGATCCTTTTAGCACTCTGTCTGTTATGATGTAAGTTGTGAGGCAGGAAAGATTCCATGGATCATTTAATTAATTTATAATGAGAAATTAGATAAATTGAGAACAGAAAAACCATCTTCTGGTCCTGAAGTGATGACCAAACCACAGAGAAATCAGGTGAGCATGTTCTATGTGATGGGTAAATGCTTTACTAAAAAGCTGTGCACCCCCCCCCCCGTAACAATTCATTAAAAGCAAAATGTTGCTTGACCTCAGTATTGGTACTTTTTTTTTTAATCAGGCATTTGTTTTATGGATGCTTTCAACCTGTTGCTTGATTCAGTAAATGATTAACACAAAAACCACATACATATATTATTTGGGCCAAAGGGCGGGGAAGAGTACACAGTTTAAAATTAAAGTTATGCATTTAACTTAGACTGTACAGCTAATTACATTAGATGTGCATGGCAAAGCCACTGGTAATGAAAAGCAGGTTTCTGCTGTCCTGTCTTTTTACCTCTTCTTTTTTCTCATTCCCCTTCTCTTACTGCTTTTAAATTTGATATACTATTTTTGCTTCCATGTCTCATGAATAATTTTTTTGAGTTTATGACTATTGGAAGCATGAAATGACAAATCTTCTGCTACATTTGGAGAGTGCTGAGAGATACACAACATTTTATCGATCTGCTAAGTGGTGCTTATTCCTTGTATTAAGAATGTTGTTATGTTCCTAACAACTAAACATTGTAATAGCCTTATTTTTCTTTATAAAATTTTAATTGTCAAATTAATTTTAACTAGAATCAGTTGCAATACTTGAAAAGATATTTAAGACTTTGGTTAAATTTTAATTAATTAGGAATTTATGTAGATGTTTGCTTCCTTTAGTTCTATATTTTATTATACTTTTAATATTTTAAGTAACTTTATTAATTTATGTGTATCAACGTTTTTCCCTCATGTCTGTCTTCACGCCACTTAAGTGAATTGCCTGTGGAAGACAGAAGAAGCAGTCAGATCTCCTGGATTAGGAGTTACAGATGTTGTACTGGGAGTCAAGCCTGGGTGCTGAGCCATCTTTCCAGACCCTTATGTGTATTTTGTGTTAAACTTCCATTACATTTAAGCGGCCACATAGAGAAAAGAAAAATACTAGGTATTTGCTGGGGATCAAGTGCAGGTTCTTACAGAAACTGCTTCTTAAACTAGTTCATCTCCTGAATGTATGGTGCTAATATTGAGATGCTTAAGGAATTCATACAATCAGAAATTGTTTAAAATTGTGAAATCAATTTCTCTGCTTCTATGAAGGTAAATGCTTAGGCTACAAATTAAATTCTTTTATTGCTAAATTAATCCAAAGCAAAAAGGGAAGACTATGATATAAATTCTTAGAAATATCAGTTACTTTTTATAAAAAATATGCAGCTGTCTAAAAATTCAATGACTTAAAACCTAGCAATGATTTTCCTTGTGAAGTTAAATAATAGTGTTCTGATTATCTAAATGGTCAGCCTGAAAAATATCCATAACATAGAATTATAATATGAGAGGGGTGTATTTAAGTGTGTGTGTGTGTGTGCATTAAGAGCAATTAAAGAAAAAAGAAGCCATGAGTTTAAAAGAGAGAAAGGAGGGGGTCTTGAGAAGGTTTGAAGGGATGGGAAAATGTTGTAATTACATTATACCATCAAAAATAGAATATAAATAAGTAGAAAATAATTTTCTGACTTAGATTTTCAATATGATTTAAAAGAAAACAAAAAATAATCTCCTAAAATAATATCCATGCTACTAAAGGGAATAAAATAAAATAAAAAGTAGAGGCTTAATACATAATCAGCCTAGACTTTGTCTTGACCGAGTCCTCAAGGCCATACCAGCCATTAGACAAGGGCTCTTCCATTCTGCTTTTCTGTTGTTCAGACAAAACACTGATAAAATGAAATTGACAAAAGAGTTCATTTCAGCTTGTTTTTTTTTTTCTACCCCTTCCTTTCCTTCTGTGTCTTGGTTACCTCACTCAAAATAATGTTTTCTAGCTCCATTGTGTAAATGTACCACATTTTCCTTATCCATTCTTTGGTCGAGGGACATTTAGGTTGTTTCCAGGTTCTGGCTATGACAAACAATGTTGCTATGAGCATAGTTGAGCACATGTCCTTGGGACAGGAGTGAGCATCCTTTGGATATATACCAAAAGTGGTATGGTCTTTAGGAAGGTTGTTGCCTAATTTTCTGAGAAATCGCCCAAAGGGTCTGTCCCTGCTTGCATTCCCACCAGCAATGCAGAAGTGTTTCCCTTCCCCCCACAACCTCTCTAGCGTAGTAAATATTCTTTTAAAAACATGTTTTTAGCTGAAATAAAATTATAGTACTCTCCCTCTCATTTTTTCCTTAAGACCATTTCATGTTTCCCATGTCAAATTTATAGCCACTTTTCCTTGGATTAATATTGCCACATACATAAAAATGTATGTGCGTCTATATACATGCACACATCATTTTGAGTCAAGTTTTGCTGATGTTGTATATGTAGATTAAAGGCTGTTGATTCTACATTGAACAATTGATAAGGAACCTTATCTTATTCTTATAGAACTGTGGTTCCTCTGCCTAAGGATGCAGAGGGGACAGGAATCTTTTACATAAATTATTAAGAAAATATACTACAAGCATGTCCCAAGCTGATCTGATGGAAGAAGTTCTTGAAAAAAATTCCCTCTTTCCACTTGTGTCCTCAAATAGAAGATGTAATTAGAGAATATATTTGAGTAAAACAAGTGTTCTTTGTCTACAAATATTCTTAATACCTGTGCTTATTCATTTTCCTAACAGTTTACACAATTTATATCATATCTAATTGCCAGTCAAATAAGCTCAAATTTTTTGTATGTTGTACATCTACTAAAAGGATAAAAAATAGTGGACTGTGCCCTTATTTCCAGAAAAGAACCAATTTTTACAGCCTTAATAGTTTCTCTGCATCTTTGACAGTTGGTGGATAAACCAGGTGGTTGCTAAAAGTGAAAATGCTTTGTCAGTTGGTTTTTAAAAAAGAAGGAATAGCAAGAAGACATAATGGAAAAAGAAAACCTGATTCAACAGACACCTCTATAGAGAAAGGTCTGAGTCAAGGAGCCTTGGCAGTGAACCAAGAGGCTATAAGCAAGGCAAAAGCTCATTGATTCAAGGCTTTTCACATTCAGTAGTTAATTTTAATTCATGTATTCATTCACTCAACAACTACTTATTGAATGTCTACTGTATGATAGAAACCATGTCCTCTTGCCCTTCACTCTCCACACATGAGCTCTCCTTGAGGCCCTGAAGTCCATTGTCTTATGTAATCTTTACCCAGAGAAATGCATTGTGACAATCTTACTGCATTTATCTCACTCGGGCTCAACATGTCTGAATTGTGCATTTTTTTCTGTTAGAAGAAATACATTTCAAATAAAAGTGAGGGAAAGTCAAAACATTTGATATCTTTTGTGATATGAGTCAAGTGCATCAATAGGAAATAGAAAAATCAGAGATATAATATGATTTCCAAATCAAAATGGAATGTCTGAGACAGCACTAATAGTTCAAGTATTTAAGTTTTATGTTCTCGATGTGTATGCTTACCCTGTTCCATTATTTACACTGATGAGTGCCAGTTAAACAAGAGCTAGTTCCAGGACAAGCACCAAAGCTACAGAGAAACCTTGTCTCAAAGAAAACAAAAAAAAATCTCTATGTGGATCCAGCTTGTATTGGATGTCAATAGAAACTGATTTTGGCTTTTATATTAACAGAACTTAAAAATAATTAAAAAATGTGAACTAAAGCTTACCATCCAAGAATATCATCCAGTATTTTAACTCTGTTCTTATTTTGCTTTATGGTCTGTTTTATGTCTGTCAATAGCTGCCAGTAGAAGGGGAATCTTTTTTTTTTTTTTTTGAGGATGGTCCCATGAGTAGGTCTACCATGCTCAAATGGATGACTACATATGATCATTATCACTTGGATTTGGTACCATGTTCTCCAGTTGAAATAGAACAAACAATAAGAAACTGATAAAACAAGGTCACATTTCTGGAGACCCAGGCATCATAGACACTTAGCTTTCCATGAGTACCACAGTCAACCAGCTCCACATGAATCCTAAAGCAGGGAAGAAGAGTCCATCACTGGTATCAGGAGGATGGTCAATTATCTTATTGTTGAGTCAAAGAGGACTCAGGGACTGGGTTAGGTGAGATGACATACCCTGCAGAAAGTCAGACAGAGAATGTAGCCGGAGGTAACTTTTCTTATTGAAATGCAGCTGTTGATTTTTTCAGTGTAGGTGTGAGCCTACTATCCCATTTATTTCTGATAGTAATCTTTCACATTCTTTTTGTGTATTTTTTGCCATTGCAGTGTCTTTCTCATAGATAGTATTGTGGGTAATGTGGGGGCCAGCCATGATAATCTAAGTCTGGGCAGGTCACCCAAACGAAGTTCTTTACTTCCAACCATTATCATCTGGAACTCTGGCCATCTATGAATTTAAGTGGAGTCTGAGTCTCAATAGTTTACCCAGAGACAATGCCTGACAGGCCAAGATT
Organism: Ondatra zibethicus; assembly: GCA_004026605.1. Classification (NCBI taxonomy): domain Eukaryota; kingdom Metazoa; phylum Chordata; class Mammalia; order Rodentia; family Cricetidae; genus Ondatra; species Ondatra zibethicus. The sequence goes on along the minus strand of PVIU01005535.1, from coordinate 98,034 downwards.
GCCCCACCCCCACCCAAGAGCAGACCATTCAAAGGAAATGCCTGGCATTACAAGAGCTGTCGATAGAGACACCTGCCAGTGCACCTCAACAGGATACCCCTAGACAAATGTCAGCCAATCAAAGGCCGTAAATCTCAGAGAACCCTCATCCCCACCTCTACTACTATCAAAACCCTATTCTAATCTCCGGTTAATCTAATATGTTGGACCTATAGAGAGACTGAGTTTTCAAACTTGATTAAAATAAAGGCTCTTTGCTTTTACATATGGGACTTGGTTTCCTTTGTTGGCTTTTGTGGGGACCCGCGGATTTGGACATAACAGGTAAGATATGTAACACAGAGCTCACAAGAAACCTACCGTGTTGCTCAGTGGATTGTTTGCTACATGGTCAACAATTTTTAAACTTACTAAATATATGATAATGTTAACTATAAAGAAAGCTGACAAACCAATAAAGATGAGATGTTTGGACCCTCTTGACAAGCATCTACCTATGAAGCCATGTTTGAGTGTTTGATTATCAAGATTAGATTACTTCACTCCTTTTTGTATCTACAGCCCAAATGGTTAAAACCTGACTCTAGCACATGCATTTCCAACAGAAATCAAGAATTTTAAAATGAATATCCCACTTCTAGTAAATATCTTCCAATTAACTATTATCAATATTCTTATTTATAGAGGCCAAGGCTTATTTTAGGTGTTATTTTGTTTAAAAAAATGAATGTTGATGTGGTATTTTCCTCTGTATGTGGTGAATATGTTTTATCACCATTGATTAATAAAGAAGCTGCTTTGGCCTACAGCAGGGCAGAATATAGCCAAGTGGGAAATCCAAACAGATATATAGAGAGAAAGTAGGTGGAGTCAGGGAGACGCCATGTAGATGTCGAAGGAGAAAGATGTCAGAAACTTACTGGTAAGCCACAGCTTCGTGGTGATACACAGATTAATAGAAATGAGGTAACTAGAAATATGCCTCTGCCATTGACCAAACAGTATTATAATTAATATAGTTTTTGTGTAATTATTTGTGTCTGGGTGGCTTGGAAACGAACGAGCAGTCTCCATTTACAGAAGGTATTCCCTTAAGAATTTACAATGATACAGTTAAAATGATGTTGCCAGTATTGATCTCTGACCTCATTCATATAACAATATTTTTAAAACATAAATGCCAAGGAAAGTTTGTATCTTTCATTAATAAAGACAGAATAGAACAAAGATTCCAACTCTGGTTTCAAATGTCATGTTTTACAATGAAACAAAATGTAAGTTCAATATAGAGGCAGCAATGTCATTTAATAAATATTTTAAATACATTTGAATTTACTAGACAATAGCTGCCCTTAGATATGGGATATAAATTCAAGCATTAATCCAAATATTTCTAGAATTCAGAAAGTTCACTTTCAATGTTTAATATTAAAAATAAAAGTTAACAAATTAACATTAAAAAATCAAAGGTTAAACATTTTATTGATAAGTATAACATGGCTCTGTTCTAGAAAGATAGCCCAGAACCAAAGATTACATTTGGTGTTTTTATTCCTAGTATTATGTGTAAAACAGATCATTTTATAAGAATCTGTTTGTGTTAATGTTTTTTTTTCTCTTTGCTCAAATCTCTTGCGAGTTCTACCATCTGCTTTTAAAAGAGCAGTGTACCTTTCTAGCCTCCAGCTATTTTGCCTGTGAAGATAGGGATCAGATGAACCAGTCAATAAAGTGACAGAAATTGCATCTCTTCCTATTCCCCAACCTTCATCCCACAAACAGCACTCTAACTCCCTTACTGTCAAAAGCAACCCTGTTTCCTTAGCATTTGTCATGTTGACCTCATGGCAGTTTCCTATAATGACTATGAATCGATGGGTGGCTTTGGTGCAAGCAGACGATAGGATATCCCTTGAAACTTAGTGCTAATTAACCAAGGTGGCAGTTTGTATGAGATATAAACTGATGGAAAGTCAGGAATGTCACAATTATGTGAAAGTGAATGGATCATGTTGTGTTGCCAAGAAAAAGAACATATTGACCATATTCAGTAAAAGAAAGATACCAGGAGCTTTAGTTCAAATTTCAAATTTTAGTTTCTGCCTTGATTACATTAATGTACCATGAAATATAACTGAAGGCTTTCTATGAAATTTTTTATTTATAATTTAGCTAAATCCATAGAAATATGGGTTTTAAAAACTATAGAAAGTGAGATCTTGTAGGAAGAAAATTAAGTTGATCCTAATCAACTTTCAGCCCTGCAAATTCTCCTCCTTTTGGATGTGGGAGGAATCACTGAATGTAGTGGGCCATACCTCCAGTACTTACTGCATGAATCTTTAAAAACAGTGTTTTCACCCACTGTACAGACAAGGATTAATCATTTAATGGAGTCATGCTTTGGAGCAGAGTGGAAAGTAGATGCTAGAGTTTAGAAGCTGACAGAATATTTGGCTAAGAGATCATGAGAAAACACAGGCTCTGGTTTCATCATACAACAGTTCAAGACATTGGAGGCTTCCAAGAAGCCTACCAATATCACTCAGCAGGTCGCCATTTAGCTGGACTGATGCATGACTGGGAGTATTGTCCCACTCTATACAAAGAATACACTCCATGCTGCTCAGCTGTCATTCTAAGACTTGATTGGCATTTGAGCATTGGCCTTAGCAGTGTATAGCACTATTTTCTGTCATGGCATTTATATGTGTTCATATGAACACATTGTTAGTTAAGATTTTAGTCTCTGGATGTAGACTAGTATACATCTGTGCTAGGAACATCATGAGCTTAGTGTTTAATTTCAACCAAGCTTGGTGTAGGAGGCCCTTCTGTTTGTGTGTTGCTTTCATTGGTTAGTTAATAAAGAAACTGCTTGGCCTGATAGGGCAGAACTTAGGTAGGTGGAGAAGACAGAACTGAATTCTGGGAGGAAAAAAGCAGAGCGAGAGAGCCACCATGGAGATGTCAGGTCAGACATGGTAAATCTTTCCCAGTAAGCCATGACCTCGTGGTGAACACAGATTAATAGAAATGGGTTAAATCAAGATGTGAGAGTTAGCCAATAGGAGGCTAGAGCTAATGGCCAGGCAGTGTTTAAATAAATACAGTTTCTGTGTGATTATTTCAGGGCTAAGCTAACCAGGCAGCCAGGATGACAAGCAGCCTACTCCTCCTGTTACACAAATTACCACACATTTTTGTGCCTCAGTTTCTACAAATGTAAAATGGGTGTAAGTATATGACACATTAAGATTGTTATAAGGTACTGTGTATAGTAATAGTGTATTGATTATTTGATACATATAAAACACCTACAACTTTCCCAAATTGTATAATATATACAATAGTAAAAATATTACTATTATTATTATAGAACAGTAATAATACCCAATAAATGTCACTTATTTTGGTTATAGCTGATATATTTATTTCTAGAATTGCTACAAAAACTTGAATTACAATTATAATGACAAACAGTTAATGACTGGAATGCATTGTAGAGTAAAAGATAAATTTTTAATGAAGAAGTAGCTCATAAATTATAATTTAAAATTAACTCCACAATAATTGAAATCTGTTTTTCATAGTGAAATTTTGCCCTTTATTATCATTTTTGCACTTTCAGAACATTTTAATTAATTTACACTCAAGATAACTTGATGTAACCCATACCATTGCTTCTAATATGTTATATTTTGTATGATAATCAAAACTTACAAAGTTGCATGAAGGAAGCACTTTGGCAATTCCTTAAGTAGGGATAATCTGTAAAACAGTTACTGGCACATTTTACCTGCAGGTTTATGAGTCAAGCCCATGCTTTCCCCCATTTGAACCATCTTCATACAGAACTTTTTATGCCCATGGCTGCAGTAGCTTCTCATTTGCTACTTCTGAATTACATTAAATTATGATGTAACTAAAAGAAATTTTAACTAAAAGAAAGAGATCTGTGAAAAATATTCAATAAAAAGACAATGTGTTTTCTGCTGTAACATTATGATTACTCTATCATGCCAGGTACAAATAAAAATGTGCATCCCCAGGGAAATGAAAGAGAGTCTTTGTTATCGTGGCACAGCTGCATTGGCAAGGACAGTGCTCTGCAAATAGACTCGGAAAACATAAATCTGAAAGCTACCCTTCAGTCTGGAGCACCAGGCTTCTGCATTTGTCTACGGATCCCAGACTGTCCAGGTCGCTGCTGTCACATTAGGACACATTGACGGCAGAGCTTCACTGTAGATCATTCAAACTGGAGCTTCTCATGGCACATGCCATAGCCTGAGGGCTTTAATTCAAGTGGATTTGCACAAGGATTATGCACACATCCTGGAAGTAGAAGGCAAATTCTAAAACATATGTTTGTGAATGCCATTTAAAACCCCTTTCCCAAATTATTATGATTTTTTGGTTGCTTTTATTTATAAAGTTGCATGTTTCCCCAAACAATCATGAAAAACTTTGTGAATCAGAATTCAACCCTTGTACTTAGATATTTGGAGATCACAAACCGACTATGGGTCTAGAGAATGTCTCGAATGTATCTAAACCAGTAATAAATCCAAGAGTTCAAGGGCATTCAAGGAACAATATTAACTTAGAGCCCAAGAATTGGGTTCTGGCCAATTATACCAGAGAACCTGCTGTAGAAGCATATTTTCACAGCCTTTGCTTTTAAACCTATCTTATTTACAACATAAATTGAAATTAGAAGACAGTAATAAGCTTTATCTTTTTAATTTCCTTTTTTTAGAGTTCCCATCATGATTTTGCTCTCTAAAAGCTTTTCCTTTTTGTTTGATTAATTAAGCAAATTTATATACCCATTTACAAAGCATTTTCCTCAAGTGTTCCTGGAAAATCTAAGCATACATTTTATACTCTGTGTAAAAAAGACTTGAGTTATAAAAGAGCCATCTAAATGATACATAAAATTTCCCCTCTGCAATTAATACACACGGGAAGAAAAGTAGAGCCAGCAGGTTAACACTGAATTAAAGTGCTTTCACCAGATCCATCATGTTCCCAGCACCAATCTCTGTCTCACTCTCTGCTCTCAGATGATTAAACAAAGCTACTATTAGGTTTAATTTCATTAAATGAACTAAAGTATTTTCAATTTGTCTCTAATCTGATGACAACTTATCTAGGAACAGGGAGAGTGAGACAGGCCCACTTTTTTCCTATTTTACTTCATGAACAAAGAGACATCATACCAAGAAGCTCCATTTTGCCAGAATTCTCTTTCTTTGCTTGTTAGACATTTCCAATTTGAGAAAGTGACCGTCAATTGAGAGAGAGAATGTTGTTTAGCAACATATGAAAAGATTTTTTTAAATAACAAAACAAAGATGTGATAGTTAAATGTTCAGTCTTTAGTTTTAACCAGATAACCAAAAAGAGACCATTAAAATCTTTAGGGAAAAATGAGTCAAGGTATTAAATTAGGGGCTGAACAAGGGATCCTTCTAGATTAAACTTCTGCCCGTTTACTATGGGGCAACGTTAAAAGACAAATATTGTCTTGCTATTTCACACAGGCACATAAACAGAACATAAACAACCAGAAACTTATTTCTCTCTAAATAAAATTGGTTTTGTTGTCGTTGTTTTCTATAAGAATTTAACTGAAACTTAGTTTCTAAGATTAATTTACTATATTCTGCTCTTGTCTACAAAATTATGAGCAATGGTCACCGATGCTGTCTTTGGGCCCTATTTGTGCCTGGGTCAGAGGAAAACTGACATGCACATTGGAAATTTCTGATTTACATACAGCATTCACAGAAAGAGGAGTCATAAATATAGAGACTTAATTTAGGAGGAGTAGCTGATAGACTTGGGAGAGTAGGTGTGTTTACACAGGTATTCTCTGGGTAGCCCTGGTTTGCCTGGGCTCTCATCTCTCTGGAGTGTCTCACTCTTCAGCACCTACACAGTGCTCACCATGCCACTGTAAATGGGTAGACTCTCAGTCTTTCCCTTCAGCAGAGAATGGGTATATTCTCAGCAGAGAATGGGTAGACTCTCAGTCTTTTCCTTCAGCAGAGAATGAGTTGTGTAGATAGGAAAAAAGAAACTTCCCCTTTTCAAATTGTAGATACCTTTTATGAGGAAGGGGTGTCATGATGATGGTTTGGTTCACTCAGATGTCCATCCTCTTTAGAGACAGATCATGTTCATACACTAATTGTTTGCATTAACAGGTAATAAAAGTTATTAGAAATCCAAGTACTTTGAAATATGGCAAATACTTAGGCCCAGTGTAGCTCTGGGGAATGCAAAACTGAGTGGATTTTTAAACCCCATATGTTCTGATTTCAAAACTGAATCTAAAATCTATTTTAGCGCGAGTGAGAACAAAGAATACCCTCCCTTACCATATTTCTTCCTTCCCTTCAGCTCTGCCTCTCTTTTCCTCCCATTTATTTTTCTTCCTTGGTGTCTCTTTCCTCCTTCCCCTTGGTTATCTTGTCCACTTTCTGTTTTTCTTTTCTACTCTCCAGTGATACCTTATCCTAGTTATTTTGAGTTATTAAAGAGTTCAGTCAACAAAAAATCCAACCACTATGTGTAAAACTCCTACAGAAAATGTTGGCTTATGTAAACAACCATCCTGTGTATGCTCCTGTGGAGCCAGAGGGTCCCCACTGCACAGAGCTGCCAGCACCATCTTCCTTCCACACTAAAGCTATCCTGAGCATTGTTGCAGGAGACAGGGTTAGAATCTCAATCTTATAAACCATTTGATGAGGTTTCCCTTGAGTGAAAGAACAAAAACATTGACTTAGGTGTAGAGCATTGAAAATAAGTAAATAAAAGCTTTAGAGACATATAGATTGAGATTCCTTTTTTCACAGAAGATTTTTCAGAAAATTCACCAGAAATATTTTCATGAATTGGTACCCTCACTGCAACCTCGTTACTTCCCCCTACTTTGTCACAAAAAGAAAATAAAAATAACCTCAATTCAAACATAAAAACATTATTTAGCAATGATTTCATATCTTTATCATGTAAAACATGTTCTGAACTGTGTAGTCTTTGTTCCAGGCTTAATCTGAATTTGTAGGCAGACAAACTGACTCACACTAAACACTGTGAAGTTGATGAAATCTGTTCTTTCAACTATTTTCACTTTCTGGTGAGAATTTTATTTTAAATTGCCATATATAGTGTTAGAAACCATTGTGACATTTTCTAACAAAGGATATTTTAATAAAACTACCAACTTCCAGGTACAGAAAAAACATTGCTATATTGATTGAACTTACTCTGCCAAACTAAGATTGTATAGTCTTCAGACCATCACTCAAATCTCTGTCTTCTTCTTTCCATAGAATTTTGAAAAATATTATAGATGAAACTTCTTTGATATTTGTTTTTAATAATTTCAGAGCTTGCATAATACAGATCATATACATTTTCTACAGGCTTTTAGAAAATGTTATATGTTTGTATATAGTAATATTATCCAAAAATTACTTAACTTTAAGGTTTTTGTAATGTATGAATACACATTCTGTTACATGTGTGTAATTTATAAATCCATTGTACTTTCACTAGATGGTTCACTATGTTAATCTGTTGCAAGTTTTGTCATTATTCCTATGTCCTAAAAAATGTAAATGATGTATGTAGCAAATAGTACATATGTGTGTTGTAATTAGTAAAATTAATTTGAGATAAACCCACTCCTGTTCTCTTTCTTGATTTTCTTTAATTAAATGTAGCTCAAAATTTGGGAAGTGGCACAAAACTGTTCATTTCCTTCAAAAATCTTTCAGACACTCAAAAACTACATTAGTGGTTTTAAAACGAAAGGCTCCAATACATTATATCACATTTATTATTTTAGTGACAAATTTTCACACTTCATCATCGAACCAAGAATACTGTCATCTTGTGAAAAGATAGCAAAATTGCCTACGCTGGTGAGATTTGTAAATTGGAACCTAGAGTGAAGGTAACAGGATGAGAAAAGCACACCAAGCAACCCAAAGTTCAATAAAAGATTGACACCTTAGCCAAGATGTGTGTGAAAGGCTGCTAACACAACTGAAGATGCAAAATTTGAGACAAAGAGAGTTTTATTACTTTCTCAGTTACATGGTTAACAGCAGTAACTGAAAATGGGAAACAACCTGTCTCATGTCAAAATTTAAGGTAGTTTTTAGTACCTTTCAAAATGAGACAGACCTTTCTTATCCCAAAAAGAGAATCATAGAGACACTCAAATACCTTGGCATTTTATGACTGTTTCTTTCAAAAGTTGTTTAGGGTGAGTAGAAAGAGTTTGTTTAATAACCAGAAACGTGAAGAAAAGCATAGTATATATGTCTTTTGTTCTCGGTGTCTGGACTCAGTGTGTGCCTTAACTGCTGAGCACCTAGAGAGCTTGTCACTGAATAAATGCCTACAGGGGAGTAAGCATTTATTCATAACCATAAAATTAGAATTTCCTCAGGAAAAGGCGCTCGCTGTCAAGCCTCATGACCCAAGTACTCACATAATGGAAGGGAAGAAGTAACTGACCTATGGTCCACTGACCTCCACACACCATGGTTGGTATGTTCCCTACACACACACACACACTTACACACACAACACACATTTGAGTAAGCTAAAACTTACTTTTAAGTTTTAGCTTACTCAAATGCAGTATGTACTTCTCCAAACTATCTTGTCTATAATAATGAAAACAGTTCTCAACTGTAGCGTGTTCACTTAGAGATCTTGGATTAATCTTCATAGCTAAAACATAGTCTCAATTTAAATATTTCTAATTATACTTTTAAAGTAAATCATCACTGCTAAGCTGATACAAAAAAATGTAACAGTTACTTGCATAATTCTCGTCCATGTCACGATTTCCTTCCTGATTAACAGAGTAATCATCTAGTCTGGCACTGTGGTGGCCATTAACTAATTCTATAGACACCTATTTGCAACTCAGTTTGAATTTTACACTACATGCCAATCTTGGCTGCACCCTCAAAGATTTTACTTTGAAAATCCATGAGATTACTCTACTATCATAGTATGAGTGTAGTTTCTGGGTCCCTTACCCTATAACATCCTTCCCTGTAAACAGCAATACAAACCTGTAGTAAGAGGCACACGTCTGGTTTAGGCACTAAGCCAATGCCTCATTCACAGAGTGATTTAAGAAAACATTTCCTTTCATGCCACGTTTTGAAGCCTGTTCTACCAAATATTCCTGGCTAGCTTTCATAACCATAAAATTAGAAGTATTTAATCACTTCAAATGCTATTTATGTCTTCATCTCCACTTAAAAATCAGTTCTTTTGTCTTTATTTTAATTCCACATCATGTTTCTACTCTCTTATTTACTTTGCCATAAAAATCCCATGCTTACACCTTCATTCCATCTGATTGTCATATGTAATTTTCTTTCTTCTGTGTAATGGAGAAAACATTTTCCACAATTATTTCATATTTTATTTAAACTAGTTGTTAAACCCTATTCAGTTTTATCCACAAAATAAGATTTTTTGTCCCACTCACTTCTGAAGATGCTCTTTAGACTTCAGTCCCATTAGTCACTCAAGTGTTCCTTGTTGAGTTTCCAGACCACGAACTTTAGTATAGTAAATAACGTCACAACATTATAAGTTCAGACTCTTAAGCTAGATATCTCAGAATCACATCTCCTTGTACAGTGCTGTTAATTATCTACCTGTTGATATTTTAAAAGTTCAGTTTTTTAAATAATCACACTCTTTCTGTGAGCCATATAGCCATTTTTTGGTTAAACTGAGCTAAGTTTTATTTATTTCATAATATTGTGACTAAGATTCTCTCCATGAGCTCCTCCTATCTTTTTGGAGAGATGCACATAGGAAGAACAATGCAAAGTTCACTTAAATTTTGCATACTACAATTATACAGGGTTACAAAATTAAGAGATTGGGCTACTTAACTAACAAATTTATAAATCTTAACCACAACTGACTAATCAGTGGTACCTGGTGAGAAATCTCATAAGATTTCATATCATTATTAATATTCATCCAAAAAATAGTTAAAATTTGTGTGTGTCAAATGTAGCCTTAATGTAATGAGTATATTTGATTTAATAATCAAAAATATATAGATTAAGGAATATGTTTTCTCCTTTGTTATAGGGTTTCAAAATTTTGTCTCTGGAATGAATTAACCTGATAAAATTTATAGCTACTATCCAAGGAGCCAAAATTCATGAACCAGATTTTCATGTAAAGTAAACATTTATCACTAAATTACTAAAATACAGGTATTAAATAACTTACTTATTCTTTTATGTTACCAATTCTGAAGGAAGACACATAACAAATTTTATCACGTTACAACAAAAAGTAAAGCCAACATTCCTGATTTCATTTTATTAAAATTCTAAGCTTCACTAATAAAATCCTAGAAATCATTAAATATTTGTAAACACCATACCTTATAATCTTAAAATAGAAACATTGGGAATTGAACTTGATTTTTAAATAAATGTAATGCGGAAATAATGCGCGAAACAATCCCACACCAGTTTGGAATTATCATTAAAAGGGTTATTTATTTGAGGGGAAGAAACTTACAGAACGCTGTCCTAGACAACAGGCCTATACAGGACCAGGAAAAGGAGTCTAGTTGTCGGAACCGGAGTACGAAGCAAGAGAGCAAGAGGAAGGCTGCCGCTGCTTTTTAAAGCGAAAGAGCCCAAACCCCAGTGCGCTGGTATCTCAAAGGCTATTGGCTTAAGGAGCAGAAGGAGCTCCCGCAGCAAGGAAAAATTGATAGACTGGAGCAAAACTAAGAGATGCATTCCTGAACACAACTGGGACCATGCCCATGAGTAGTGTACCTCAGATCCAAATCTGCCTCCCTGTAGAACAAAGTTACTGATAGTAATAAAGTAACTAATATTAACCTTGTTACACCAGCATTTCCCAGTTCAGTGTCTGACATTTACAATAGACAGACAGTCAATGGAAGTATTTTGTTTTGAGAACAAAGGTGGAAGAATGATAGGTGATATTAGATATCCTATCATTGGTTTGAACAGTAGATTGGAGAATGGACATCACAATACATAGACAACCATTTCCTGATCATGGATAACATAACTGCTAATTTGAATGGAGTTGGATCGTTGACATTGAGTAAATAGGGCTTAGGGTGGAGACACTAGAAATGGAATGGATATAAACTTTCCATGTTTTAAAACCTTCCATACTATTAAGATTTTGACAAACTGACACAAACTACAATCAACTGGGAAGACTAAATGTCAATTAAATAATTGCCTCCATCAGATTAGCCAGTGGGCATGTCTGTGTGGCATTTTATTAATTGTTAATTGATAAAGGATGGCCCAGCTGATTGTGGACTGTGTCATTTCTAGACAGGTGAGCCCGAGTAGATTAATAAAAGCAGTTGTAGAATCCAGATGAACTATGCCAGTAATCAGCTTTCCTCTAGTATATTTTCTTCAGGTTCTACCTTGGTTTCTGTCTTATTCTGTCTCAGGCTTCTGTACTGACAGTCTTCAATAATGAATCAAGTTCCCGGAAATGAACAATGAAATGAATCCTTTTCTCTTAGAGTTGCTTTTGGTCTTGGTGTTTTTTTTATTTTTTTATTTTTATTTTATTCTGTACTGACAGTCTTCAATAATGAATCAAGTTCCCGGAAATGAACAATGAAATGAATCCTTTTCTCTTAGAGTTGCTTTTGGTCTTGGTGGTTTTTTTTATTTATTTTTTTTGTTTGTTTTTTCCTTTTGCAGAAACAGAAAGCAAACCAGGACAGAAATGGTTGCCATGTGTAGTGTTTTTACTGACCTCACCATTTTAGTTATTTTTTGTTATTATTGTGGTGGCTTTTTGAAACTTTTGGCCAGCAATTCTATTAGGGCTCAGAGTTTAATTAGATATTCTGTAAGTGCTTGGACAATAAGGGTGCTAAAAGAAACAGATGATGGAGGCAGGGCTAGTGAAGTTTCAGATTCAGACTTTCTTAAAGACTCCACCAGGATTGTTCATGGAATATAGTTGAATTAAGACGCTGTGGAAATTAAACCTTTGTTTCCACAGATCTTCGCTTCCACAGGACAATAGATTGTGGCTAGCTAGAGCTGAAGAATCAGCTGTGATTAATAAAAGACTAATACGACGGAATAGAAATTTTCTTGGAAGAGTTTCCTAAAGGTCAGCTGTGGTACAGTATTTGGCCAGGACTTCACAGTAAGCTGGCATTAGATATTGACAGACAATGTGTAAGACTGCCCCACATGGTATTGGATTTAAAGGCATAAAATAGTCATAGGGAGAAGTTGAGAATTGGAAGCATTTGCCTGATTCAGAGTTCCAGAAGAGAAGTCAGGAGGCCATTGATGAAGATGCAACCCCAGTTGCAGTGGAGGCACCAGGACATTGGAGAGGCAGAGACCCTGAGATGACCACCAATAACTGAGGCAGCTGAGGGCTGGGACTTTCTTGAGATAAACAATGTGTGCGACAGGAGACAGAATTGTACAAGTGGAGTTCATCAAATCCTTTTGAGCCCAGAATCTCATAAATGAGTCCAGAATGTCGTAAACTAAACTGTTTATACTGTTAAAGTTTGGTTTTGTTTTGATTTGATTGTAACTGGACCCTGGCTATTTCCTTTTGGAATAAGAAAAGTCCACAATTTATTTCAGATTTTATAGGCACGCATAGTTATGAGATTGTATTTTTTAAAAAGAACTTGACTTTTAAAGTGTTGAAAATTTTCAATATTCCCAGAGTCTTAAATTTGGTTTGGTTTTTATATCATGATGTTAACATGAATCTTAGGGACACATAAGAAAGGCAAGTAATGGTTTAATAATGATGTGTATGAATGTCAAGTTGACATGGGGTCAATTGTGTTACTCAAGTTGTGTCAATGTGAAGAACAGGAGCGTCCTGTGGGAGGAGAAAACTCCAAAGAATACTTACCTCCATCACATTGGTTGGTGGACATGTCTGAGGGGCATTTTTAATTGCTAAGTGATGTGGGGTGGCAGTTTCCCTGTTGGTGGGTCTAGTTCTAGGCGGTGGGGGCTGAAATGTATAGGAAGTGTAGCTGAGTAAGACATTGTGGGCAAACCAGTGAACAGTGTTCCTCCATTTTCTTCTGCTTGAAGTCCTTACCTTGAGTTTCGACACTGACCTCCACATATGATGGATTATAACTGTTAAGGGCAAATAAATCCTTACTTTCCATACTGTTTTGTCCAGTATTTTATCTGAGCAATAGAAACCATATAGGATACCCTCTCCATTTCAGTTTATGCACTTTTACAGATGAATTTATAGCTGAGCTTATGGTTTAGGAGTAGAGTGCTTGCCTAGTATGTACAAGGCCCTGGATTCAGTTTCCATTATGAGGAAAGATGAATACAAAGGAAAAGTAATATGCAAATATGACTACATTTTACATTATGGAAAAATAATGTAATAAATAAGCTCATACTAAGAATATAAACAACCATATCCTTGCTCTGTAGCAGAGTGCTATTTATTATTAATGCTAAGCTGTATGACATTGATTACAGAATCTTACAGGATTTTATATATGCTATAATATATTACTGAACTTGACAATGGGTAATTATATTATTTAATGTATTGCTAATGGCTATTATCAATATAGTATCCTATCAACTTTAACACAGGTGCTTCCTTGCTTGATTTTGGAAAATAAAGACATATGTATGTGACCGCATATGCTCCAGCAATGTGTGGGATTGAGTTTTAAGACTGACTGACTAGAACCTTTTGGCTGCTGTGCTGTGTGTAGAGTAGGACTTTTCAAGAAACAGCATTTCATCTTCTCAAAGAAAAACATTCTAAAATAAGAAACCATATGTCCTCCTAATGTGAGTGTTTCCTATTGTCTTCATTGTTACTGTATGCATTCACCACCCACTGGGAGCTTACAGACTATATTGTGAATTACATATTTGTTAGATTGTGGATATTAAATGCTACCAATAATTTTATTATGACCAGTGTTGATACCATTTGATTTTGTTCTACATAGGTGAGAATACATGCAACCAGTGACATTTTACTTGTACTATTGTGGTTTCTTTTTTATACATATGTAACTCTCACAAGATTTCTTGTGGTGATACTTTATTTGTGCTATAACAAATAAAGTTTGCCTGAGGATCAGAATTTGGAGGGACCTACTAGTTAGCCATAGAGGCCAAGCAGTAGTGGCACACATCTTTAATCCCAGTACTCAAGAGGCAGAGGCAAATGTATCTCTGTGAGTTCAAGACTACCCTGGGCTACACTAGATTGATCCAGTCTCAAAGAAAACCAAGCCAGATGGTGGTGGCTCACACCTTTAATCACAGTACTTGAGAGCCACACTCCTTTAATTCCAACATTAGGGAGCGTAGACAAGAAGGGAAATGGTTGGACCAAAAGAGGAATATAAGGTGGGAGGAAACAGGATCTCAAGCATATGCGGTCACATACATATTTAGTCTGAGGATTTGTAGAAAGTGGACATCCCCTTTAGTCTGAGGATTTGGTAGAGGTAAGAACGAGTGGCTGCTGCTCTGCTTCTCTGATCTTTTCGTTTCCACTCCCTAATATCTGGCTCTGGGTTTTTATTATTAAGACAAATTAGGATTCACACTACAATTTTTACATCAGAAGTTGAAGGAAACTGTTTCAGTTTGGAATAATTTATTCATTGTAGAATAGATGGGACAATCTGTGAAACAATATTCACTATAGTATCTCAACTTTCAGTTAATCTGCAAGGTAATTATGAAGATAAGAAAACAGATGGGTGGTACTCTCATTATCTATGAAGGATTAAAAATTAATGTTGTTTTTCTTTTCATGCCTAGAAATGAAGCAGGAGCCCATCCTCTCACTTTTTTCTCAACTCCCACTAACTCCAAACACATTTGAATAAATATTTCAAGTCAATTGAGACATCCCCATTCTTACTCAGTTAAAGGATATAATGAGAAGGTAAGTAGAAATGAGAAGAAAGGGGAGTGAGGATATAAATAAACAGAGTGGGGTCCTCTTCCACTGTTTCAGAGTAGACTGGAAGAGTATCAGCTTGATAAAAAAAATTGTTCTGGAAAACCTTAAGAGTAATTACAGAATTTTATCATAGTTGACTAGACTGTGATAAAACGTATAGTTCAGTAGATGTGGTCATATATTCTGAAAATTACCAGCATCCATTTATATGGAACCTGTACTACTTGTTTTAATTAACTGAAATCATCTGCTTGGAATTATGCTTTCAATGTAGCTCACATTTCAATCTCCATAAATTCTTTGCTTTACACTGTAGAATGCAAATGGGTCTGCTGTCAGCCCACAGGAATATCTAATGGCATCAAGAGCAATGGCAAGTTATACAGGGCCTCCCAGTCGCACACCAGTGGGAAATGCTATACAACAAGCTTTGTCAGGATGACTTAAACTAAGACAAACAAATAAGTACATTAACACTGAGTTTGCCACCTATTATTTCTTAAATGCTGTTATTTGTATCTTAGATAGCTAGTTTGACCAAAGAAAATTGTATTTGTTTGTATGTATATGAAAATAATATTTGGTTACCTTTTATAAAATTTTAAGTGAAATCAGTAGTATTATCTTTAAAATACTTTGGAATATTCTACAATAAATTCTCAGAAGTATTCACTAATAAGAAAATAATATTAGAATTTACATATTTGGTTATACTAACTTTGTTACAATCTTGTATTTTACATTATTCCTTCCTTAAAAAGTTGAAATTAACTGTATTAGAAGTGGTTCAGTTGGAAAAATGCTTGCCTTAAAACCATGGAAAACAAAACACCCATCCTGCCCTGAAACACTCACACAGAATCAGAGCACTTGCAATTTCAATATTGGGGCAGAGAGAAAAAGGTCCTTGAGAATCCTTGGTCAGGCAGCTTAGGTGACTTGGTAAACTCTGAGCCAGTGTGTGTGTGTGTGTGTGTGTGTGTGTGTGTGTGTGTGTGTGTGTGTGTGAATGGCACCTGAGGAATGCTATCTAGTGTTGTCTTCTGACCTTCATATGTATATGCATATACAGGAAACAGACAGAGATCCACACACCTATGAGCATACAGAATGTTTATAGAGACACAAGAAGTTGAGGGGGAATATTGTACAACATTCTCATCATTTAAATGCTAAGTGCCAAGTATATTATAGTATGTGATATTGAAAAATGTATTATATTTTAGATGCAAATTGTGATTATAAAGTACATTTAAGGATTGTGTGGTATTGAGCTTCCAGAAGAGTCTACTGTAATAAAGCAAGCCAGCAAGCTAAAGTATCAAAATACCTTTAAAGCTTTAGTGAGTAAATCTTACAATAGGTGGGTGACAGAGAATTTATTTGATATTTATTGTGTTCCCTGTCTACCAGATCTGTAATGAAATTATTACATTGAAGGTTTTGTCTTTTTTAATTTTTCAAACAGAGTAAGGATGTCAAAGTTTAATGATCAGATACCTGACTGTCTCTGCATGAAACATAGTCTGATTTTATTATGACAGTGTCCTTTCCACGGGTAGTTCTTTGTAAACAGTAGGTACTTAACAAATATTATGCTATGCAATTAAATTAGTAGTACATATCCTTTTTTGTGCTTTTGGCAAACAGACTAAAAGAACCCAATGAGCTAATTTTATCACATGGGTGAGCACAGAGAGTGTTTAATTCAGTCCAATGTTTTTTTTTTCCAAATGGTTTAATATTTCCTTGAATTGAGCTTCTTCCTATGCTCAAGCAGAAAGAGATTCTCTCTAGGAATAAAGTGTTCATCCATGTGATGAAAATTAACTCCTTCGGAACTCCAGGGAGTTAATGGTAAATTATTTCTTCTATGGCACAAAGTGAATCAGATAGTCAATTAATTGTGCCCAAGAGTATAACCCAATGCAAGCAACATTTGTTTAATGTCTTGGGAAGACAAGTGTGTACATTCTTTCTTGACATCCATCTTGCTGAATTCTGCTTTTTGTTTTTCCCTCGTGTGGCTTAAGTTTTTACATGTGTATGTAATGGAAAGTGTACATTTATTTAGAAAAACTACTGACATCATTCGTAGCCATTCTGCCTGCCTTGCTGGTTCAGCACTGATATTTTTCCAGCCTCAAAATCCTAAAATACTCAGGTAATCTTAAGGCTTGAAGCCAACCATAATGGTCTCATCTTGCTTCTAAGTAGGTGGTGTAAATATGCCTGTAGGACCACTATGCCAGATCAGATGTGGGAATTCTGTTGAGATTAACTCTGTGAGATTTTACTTAATGATAAATGGGGATATAATTTATTTAATGTTTTCTTTTTTCTACCACAAGATGCCTGTGTTTCTAATTGTGTTCTGTCTTGTCACCCAAAAGAGTAACTGGTTGACTATGAAGTCAAGACTAAAGACCTTGGAGTACATATGTAGCTGTATATGTGTCCTTACCTCTCTGATAATGCCAGTTTTTATCTGTAAACCACAATCCTGACTAATAGGAGGACTATGTGACAATGTGAGGAATTTTCTGGTATACTTTAGAACCAAATACAGTTTATTCTTCACTGAACTTGAGGGAGAAATTTTAGATAAGTGCAGACAGCTAAAAAACTTGCTCATAACCCATTTTACACCATAGGGAAAAATTACACATTTTAAAAGAAAAAAATCAAAAATTATTTGATTTTACCTAAACAATATCATATAGAAATACTGTCTTGTCATCTACAGGCATTCAACAAGGAAAGTGATTTCTAAAACCCCACAAAATACCTTGTGCGAAATTATTTAGTACTTCGTTAATTTAGTGCTCCATGTAAAGTCAAATTGACTTTCTTAAATTGAAGAATACATTTGTTCCCAATGAACTGAAATGTTGAATAAGGGAGTCAAAGATCTCCAATTTCAGGAAGAAAAATTCAATTGCAAAATAAATCAGATGTTTGTATTAGGCCTTACTAATGAAGAAGAAGAAAAATCTCTATAATGAAGTCTCATGAAGAAATAGTGACTTTATTGTGTCTACCTTGAAGAAAAGGTGGTTCTTTACAATAAAAACGCCCACAAATTAATATATGTATGAACAAATTTACCTTGTATAATAAATAAATCAAAGGAGAATATTTTAAAATACAGAAAACTATGTATTTATGGCATAGACACATCTATGGAGAGATCATTTTATATTTCAGTAGCATTTGAGGAAGTAATGCACACTCTCAATAGTGGTTGAAACATCATGAGTTAAGTTTAAGAAATAGTTCTCAGTTAATATCAGATGGGCCTAATATCACACTGACATTTCAGAGTGAACAAAAGCACATTTCATATTCCTAAAAGGAGTCAAACGTTTGGCAGAACATCTGGTCATTTCAGATGAAAAATATGAAAGGTTTATCATGAATTTTATATTAAAAGTCACAGACAATTTGTGGTTAGAAACAAAAGAATGACTTGTGTGCTTTTACACACTTTGTTTCACATAAATAGTTAGTTGTGATTTCTGTGCATTTTAAGTTTGCAATAGTGTCAACAGTATTACCCAGGAAAATGTAAAGTTACTAAAGTTATTCTAAACAGTTATAAAAAAATGAATGGCACTCACAATTTACATTTATCTATCTAGGAAAAATAAATATGTATGCATTGTGTTCTTTCCTTAAAATAAAATATTCCTATCTTTCATTGCCCCTGGCTCTGTGAAATATTAATATTTTTGGAAAAGAATTTGCATAATAATGTTGAAGGGCTCAATAGCTATGATTGTTTTAATCTATAAACATCTATGATATATGAAAAACTTCTTTTTATTGTCAGAAAGTATTGTGAGGGCAGATCATCTAATCAATATGATCACAGTAATACATGGGTAGCTGATTCTTGATGGCACATATATCACAAATTCCTATAATGAATTGGCCAGTGACTCATTGGAGAGAAATTGCTTTAAAAATGAAGTTCATTGTGATGATTTGTCTTCAAATTGGTTTTCTTCAGTGTGTTGTGTCTGTTTTATTTATAAGCATTTTAGCTGTGATCTTGTAAAAATATGTTTGCAGAGAATTTTCCTGTCTTTTTAGTCCTGATTTTGGCCTAGCATGATCATTTCCTCATCCTTTATTTCCAGATAATTAATAATATAAGAAGAAGAGTTCAGACTTCTTTAGCATGATTTTTCCATCATTATACAAATCTATAATATATATATAACATCAGACTCTCATACACTGATGATATATGTAGAGTCTGATAATTTGATATTAATTAAAATAATTAATCAAATAACTTAATGGGAAAAATGCTAATTTCCTTCTGTAATAATTTATGTCATAGACTTTTGTAAGTGCATTCCATTCAAATTCATTTCCTTAGGAAATCACATCTACTATTTACATCAACAACTAACTCTGTTTTAGTTGCAGAATCATTCTGTTCTTGGCTTTAGTTTAGTCATGCACAAAATAAATATGAAGAATGATTTAAAATTAAAGAGTCAGTGTGTGTATGGTGATTTACACAACATTATGCACACATGCACGCAAACACAAACAAAATACAATAAGTAGCTACATTTCTTTTTAAAGTATGCAACATTTCTAGTCTTTGATGAATAAATTCTACTCATTCATTCTGCATGTGCACCTTTGTCTGAAAGTATCACTAAAGTCTTTTCTATCATCTGTGTGCTCCATAATGACTAAAACAATTAATGACTATATTATTACATGTAGTTAGTGTATATCAATGTATTCATTTATTGTTTAAACACAAAATAGTTCTAACACAACTTCAAACTTATTTTCACTATCTGCAGTCAGTTTTGCTAAGACTAATTACACCCACAAAATCATATCATGGATTTGACCATTGGCCTAGAAGATGACCAACTTTTATAAGCAAGAGTATACATTCAAACTTTAGGAAATATCAAGTGAAATTTAATGCTTATCACTTGTCAACACATTCAAATACAGAGTTCAATGCCAAGAAATAAGAACAACATATATCTTGCATGAAAAATAATGTAACTGCACATGCTTAAAAAATAATTTCCAGAAAGTATTTTTGACTCGCAATAAGTCCTTGTAGTGTTATTTTCCTTTGCAATTCCATTAAAATATAAACTTAATAGTCCAGATTTACTGACTGAGAACACATCTCCTTTATGAGTAACTCTCCTAGTACCAGAAAGTGCAATATAGGGTGCTGGGGTAGAAAAACCAGCTATAAACTCTGCGGGAACAATTATTTCTCGTCTGACAAGATATGCTCATGGATATTGGGAATTTGAATGTTATCAGAATAAACAACTGCTTTCTGAATGAATTTGAACCCACTTCACAAAAGGATACCATATCTGATAATGTAAATCTGACCCAAACCGATGATTGGGAATTTTTAGACCACTATGATAAAACAGTGTTTTCTAGGCATTGCTGAACAAACAGCAATCATGAACTCCAGAATATATAACTGCCTGCAAAAGTCAAGTCAGTCAACACTCAGCATAGAGGATACTTAGCCCACCAAATTAAATGGGGAGCTATTGATAATTCATAAATATAGGGTAGGGAGAATAAGCTATCTTTAGTGGTATCTTCCCTGGAAGACTGATCACGTTCCAGAGCAAGTCAGCCATATCCTTGCTTCACCAATTAAATGGTGGTTTATAATAATAACAATAATTTTCAAATGTATGTAAGTTAAGAGGGGTAGAATATGAGGGTGCACATGAAAGGAGTTAAGGTGAGGAGTTGTGGTGAATTCGACATAAAGAAACACTGTATTCATGCATGTGAAATGATTTTAGTAAACTCCCACAAAGACTGTATTTTCCTTATGTTTATTTAGGTGCACTGTGGAATATTTTATGGAAGATTTTTTATGAAGATAGTACTTAGATATTTTTAATGAAAAGTCTAGATACAAAACTTATGTGTGAGATCACTGTCAATGTTTAATGGTTGTTTACACTTGAAAACATTAAAACAAAAGTCATAAAGGAGCTCCAAGCGGCATCAATGAATGCTTCATGGGTTCATTCAAAATGAAGCCTCCCTGGTTTTCTTGTGTCATACTATGATAGTTCTTTGAAGCATCCATGCTATTTCACATGAGGTTAAGTTACATTTCAAGGAGAAGCTAAGTGTCTCTGGAACACATGACTTAATAGATAACATGGGAGAAATTACACTGTGCAAACATAATTACATTAGTGAAATAGTAACTTTAGAAGATACAACACCCAGTAACACAGACACTGAGAGAAACAATTAATAAATGGGACCTCCTGAAACTGAAAAAATTCTGTAAAGCAAAGGACACGGTCAACAAGACAAAATGACAGTCTACAGAATGGGAAAAGATCTTCACTAACCTCCACATCAGACAGAGGTATGATCTCCAAATATAGAAAGAACCCAGAACCTGTAAACAACGTAAACGCCCATGAAGAATGGATAAGGAAAATGTGGTACATTTACACAATGGAGTACTACACAGCAGACAAAAATAATGACATCTTGAATTTTGCAGGAAAATGAATGGAGCTAGAAAACATCATTTTGAGTGAGGTAACCCAGGCAGAGAAAGACAGTAATCACATGTACTCATTCACAAGTGGTTTTTAAAGATAAAGCAAAGAAAAACAGCCCACAAATCACAATCCCAGAGAACCTAGATAACAATGAGGACCCTAAGAGAGACATACATAGATCTAATCTTCATAGGTAGCAGAAAAAGACAAGATCTCCTGAGTAAATTGGGAGCATGGGGACCTTGGGAGAGGGTTGAAGGGGAGGGCATAAGGAGGGAGGGCAGCAGAGAAAAATGTAGAGCTCAACAAAAATAAAAATGATACTACACTTCCATTGAAATCGACAGAATGATGCCTACAGTGAATATTTGCTACCTGCACAGTAATTTAGAAACTATTGTCTTTAATAGGTTGTTAAGATGCATATAGTTTTATTTTCTTGTTTATACCACCAGCCCACAAATAATGACATGGGAGACTTATTATTAATTATGAAGGCTTAGCCTTAGCTTACACATTTTTTCTAACCAGCTCTCATAACCTGTTTCTCTTAATCTACATTCTATTATATCACTTGGCTATCTTTCCTCTCTCCGATATGCCCCTTTTGTTCCACATCCTCTTGGCATCTCTTGCATTCCTAGATTCATCCATCTGAATTCCTCTATCGATTTGGAAGTCCTACCTATTCTCTCCTTCCTAGTTATTGGCCATTCAGCATTTTATTTCACCAATCAGGTCAACACATCTTCAAACAGTTTACAAATATGCCACAACAGATAACTATTTTTGCTTAAATACAGAGTATATAAACACAACTCAAAAAAGTTATTTTTAAGACTTACCTGTCATGTTTTAAAAAGATGTCCCTAGTGCTTGGTAAATGTCTGGAAGAGTAGAAGAGGGAAAGAGTTTAGTATTTTATTAATATTTTTGAATGAATGTATAACATGAACTGTTGTAAAATGATACACAAATATACATTTCAGGCAAGAATAATATGATTTCAGATTCAAACTAAATGCATGAATGTTTTCAAATACATCTGATTGTTGCTTAAATTGAGATAGAATATCAGAATTGTTTCTACTTTCCTATACAAGACAAACCAAACTGTTTTTTTTATTTTCTTTAATAGAATGTTCTCTGCATTTACCCCAATAGGAGGTCTTAAACATCATTCAAAGTTTACCTGGATATCTACTTAATCATATTTTAATTTATAACTATAGCTAATTTTAGTAAACACAATACAAAATGTCTATCCATGTCCACCATGTTCATTGCCAAATCTCATGAAGAATGGAATGCTGTTTTAATAATATATCATAAGGCTTCAATGTGCTTCACCTAATGACAATGTACATAGGGCTGAGGCTTGAAGCATCATTTAAGATTTCTTGCTCTTCCTTTTAGGTATCCAGGTTTGGTTCCAACACCTGAATGGCATCTCACAACTATCTGCATCTCAATTTCCTGGGGACTTGATGTCTTCTGGACTGCATGGGCACAAGTGACACACATAGTAAACATTCATATGTGCAAGAAAAAATTCAGATACATAAAATAAACAAGCAAATCTTTATTAGTATACAGAATACATGTCTGTTAATAATACTTGTGTGGATAAAAAGGAATATATATCAAGCAATGCCTAGACATACTGATTTGACATACAGATAGATAGATAGATAGATAGATAGATAGATAGATAGATAGATAGATAGATAGATAGATAGACAGACACACACACATATATAATGTAGATTTCTGGGGCATATTTTTATTTATTTTCCTTAGGTAGATGTATGATGGTATTTAAGAGGGTGCATTCTCGGGGAGACTATGAAATAGGTGGACTCTGGGACACACTTTAAGAACTATCACTTTCACTTGTCAATCTACTTCTTTATGGATATAGAGTTTGAAAGACAGATTATTAGGAATCATGGTGCATCACTATAGACAGAGCTTTAAATCTACTAGTATTTGACAGATTTTCAGTCTAGAAGACTGTGTGATTTAGTCTTTCCCATACACACTGGCAAAGTAGTGCTCATGTTCATTTCAGGCTATGGCATATATTACCTGGATATCCCTGGGAAAATTATTTAAACTTTGGTCATTTAAGTTTCTCCATTAGCGAAATATAATGTTTTGACTTAATGAATAAAGAACCACATCTATGTCACGTGTTGAAAGCAGTGTGGGAGTATACAGAAGTGGGCCCGTTCCACCTAGACTAAAAGTCAGAGAATTTAAACCTATTCTTGTTCCTCCAAGGTTATTGACAGATTTAATTTAAGGTGTGTCTACTTACAAAGATATATTGGCCTAGGCTGTGATTACTTGGTGTTTTGGGGTATTAAAATGATGATCACTTAGTTTGTTCCTTGTATCATGATAAAAATTATTTTGCTTTCTTCCCCTTTTTAGATTGGGGTATTTAAGATTATAAGAAATAAATGCAGGTGGACTCAGTATTCACTGAGTTGCTCTCCCTGTACTATCTTGTGTCCCTATAATTCTTTTATATCTCTGTCTATTCTAATCCAAATACCCCTACCACGGAACATACAAACACATAGAGCCTAGAACCTGACTGATTATTGCCCTGATGTGTGGCCATGGCAGATAGTGACTGAATGTGTGGCCAGTGGTACCAAGAAGAATGTGGGCGACACCACAGATGAATAAGACAATGCAGGTGGAAGTATGAGAGGAGCACTCGTGGGGGGGAAGTAAAGTTAAGGTGTGGTGAATAACTTGGGAGTAAAATTGTAAATATTTGTAAATAGGGGCAAGGAAATGTATTCAACTGTCTGTATATTTGGAGTGGAGCAGAAACATGCAGACATTTTTAGAGTTTACAAATAGTTTAAACTTTCTGCCCCCTCCCTCACACTGGTGGTGAAGTAACTGCTGTTTTAGGTTTGCTCCTGGGTTTGGGAAAGGGAAAGCAGCACAGTCCCTCCCAACAGGTCTGTGGATGCTGTGACTGTGTGCACATATTGCAGCTGCCACCTTCCAGAGTCAGCTGGGAATAGCCAGAGGCTACATTGCCCATGAGTCCAAGGAGTCTGGATGGGTAGATCAATAGCTTTTAGCTGAGGAGAGAATGCAGGAATTTTAATTTTGTGATTATTTTTGTGATTTAAGATAGGAAAGCAGGAGTAATGAAAATGACATGGCTCCGCCCACCTGAGTCCCTAGCCTGCCAAGCTTGTTGATGAGGTGGTCTCAGAGCTGATGCAATGGCTGGCACCTGAGAACCTGAGCTACAGCTAAACTATGCCAGCTGATCTAGTCTGCAGAAGGACCTCTGAGTGTGGCTTGTGACACCACCCCCTCCCCGGCACAGCAGGCAATGTGGGACCAGTTCCTCCATGTCTCAGGTCCTTGGTGGGATGGCAGAGTTGTGGAAAGCTTAGCACAGTTCTGCCCCGCCTAAACAAGTGTCTGTGAAAATGCAAATGAGCAAATTATGACCTTTCAGTTAGTGAGATTTGGGATTTGGATTCGAAAGATAGTTTACAAACTTTGATTTTCAGAAAATACAAAAAGCTGGATGGAATCTAGGTGATATTTTTGTAGGGAACCTAATGTGATCAATGTTCCTTTTACTAAAATACGGGCAAATAATCCTCAAGGACAAGGAATTGTGCAGCATGCAATTAATGTTACCACAAAGCTTTGAAAACATATCTTCAAAAGTAGATGAGGGGAATTATACCCTCAGTCTATGCTGGAAAGAACCCAGCCCTGTTTTATCATGCGGTCAAGGACATGTCTGTGTTTTTTCACAAGGGGAGAACGAGGGATAATGGCTTCTAGAATGTCTTCCCCAGTGTGTGCAGCAGAAAGATGCCAACCCTGATGACATCTAGGCACTGGTGCCCCCACAAAGTTAGAGTAAGATTACTGAACCTGCATTCTTGACCCTCTAATGTCATGGTGCAGGCTCAGAAGAAAAAGAAGAGATTGGTGATTCCCAACTTCTTGGAGGCCCTACTGCACAAACTTCCAGACCTTAGTGAGTCCTATTTACTTTGGAGCCAGCTCAAGAATTCCGACTGGATGCTTGGCAGTTTATCCATACTGTATCTTGGGACACAGAACTCATTTTTGCCAGTCTGGTGTTCAATCTGCTGTTGAAATAAAAGACCTAAGAATTGGGACCTCAGAAAATTTTCCCTCTGGTGTAAAGAGACTTGTGAAACCAATGGAACGCTATTATGGAGACAAAGAGTGACGGAAGCCCCCCTTCAGTACATGCCCCTACCCTGGAATGTATGAACCCTTCTATGCTATACCCTGACAAAACAATTCTTAATAAATGATAAGCACAACATACTAATTACAATGACTACTTCCTAACATTTAGACTTCCTTACTACTTGCTTATATACTTTATATTTGAAGTATTGAAGAAAAGAATTTGGTCTGCCTTACTCAGAGCTCTTAAATCTGGGTGAGTAGGGAAATAGTTGAAAATGAATGAGGTATTCCTTAACTGGTTGTCAATTTCTTTGGAGTAAATGATTTTCTCTTCAAAGCCTTTACTTGTTAAGTAGTTTCACTAAGGAAATGTGCATACTTCTTTAACTATAGTACTTTTATCAATTATATTCAATTTTCTCAAGTAATAGCAGTGGCTGTGAAGTCAGCTACTTTTAATATAAAACTTTTCTCTAGATGTAGGCTCTAGATGAACAATCTACTTTATATAATTCTAGAATATAAAGGAGTAGGGTAAACTGTTGCCATGCTTCATCTCAAGTTTAAATAGTATTCAATCATTGTACACTCTTGTTTTGATATTGTTCATTCTACTGAGACAGAAAGATAATTGATGGTAATAGGGAAACATAACTGCAACAGAAATGACGTGACCTTATTTAAAATTGGACAAAGGAAAACAAGTGATTTATAGATCAATTACCACTGTAGGGAGTCTTTATCTTTGCCATTTGCCAGCTCCCAAATCATGACATGGAGACTTCTTACTAATTATGAACGATCAGCCAAAAATTTAGAATTGTTCATAACTAGTTCTTATAACTTAAACTAACCCATTTCTAGTAATTTGCTTTCTGCCTTGTGGCTTTATTATCTCATCTACATGTTGTCCATCCTGCTTCCTCTCTGCCTAACAACTCTGCCTTCATCTTAACAACATTCTCTCTGCCACAAAGATCCTGTCTCACTATTGGCCATTCAGGTTTTATTAAACCAATACAAATGACACATGTTCACAGTGTACAAAAAGATTATTCCCCAGCATACCACTTACCCACTAACTGATTATTGACTGAAATCATATAGCTCAAACAAAACATTTAACATTTTTATTCTTCAAATTAATATGATTAGTGTAATTACTGGGTCAGTTGGGAAAGTAGACTGTATTGGTGGAAGGACTCATCAATTTTAGTAATCAATTATTTTTTATTGAGTTCTAACTCTGTGTCATGCTGTTGCTTCAGACTTTAATGAACAGATGTGAACAAAATATACTAAAATTGCTATGTAAGGAACATTTATTCAGACAAGAAAAGACAAATTAATAGATAAAATATATTTGGAATTATACAATATATTAAGACTATCCTTTTTTCCCATGGAAATTAAAAGTGGAGAAACTGATAAGGGTAGCAGAGTGGTGATTGTGTTATGGAAGAGATGCTAGAAGGGTCCTTGCTGAAATTCTTATAATAAAGAATGTTGGGCATAATTAGCACTTCCAATATGCATGCACAAGTGTCTAAGAACATTGATATAATGCTTTCTAGCTTGAGTCAAGCCATGTACTCTACCAAAAGTCATATTAAAAATAGGAAAAGCAGACATTTACTTTCTAAAACCATTATGGTAACCTCAGATTTCAGAGCTGGCTTGAGCAATTGAAGAATGTGGATGTATATCTGAAAGACTGTCTAATCTATAGCAAACATGTGAAAACTAAATCTGCATATGTATTATATCAATTTGCTTTAGCCACAGTAAGTAATTTTATACCCTCTGTTGGATAATTTGCAGTGTGTGGGTCCAAAATGAGGCAGGAATGCTCACAATCAGAGAGGGAATCAGATGAGGCTTTGCCTCTTCTAAGAGTGAAATAAGTCAGAGCCTGCTTGACTGTATGATGTGGTCTCCACGGAGGACAGCAAATAAAGAGCATGCTCACTTCCTCATCCATGTCAAATTTTCCTAATGAATCATGACAATTTCTGCCACAGATCCTGTAGAGTGACTCAAAATTCTTAAAGTAGCCTTCTGGGCAACCAATCTCAATCAAGCTGAGATGGCTTTTAAGAAAGAAAAAACAAAACGTCTTCAGTCGATAGAGATTAAAAGCTCTTTTAGAAATTGATTCTCCTTGTAAGTCCCTTACAAGGAGACTTACACCTCCCTGTAGACAGGGGATGATCCTCTAAATGGGGAAGAATATGATTCTGTTCCTCAATTTCCATATCAGTCTGGAACCTTGCTGCCAGACCATCTGGTAGTTTTTCAATCATCAGCATAGAATTGTTATTTGCTAGGGACTTGCCTCAATCTTCATATGTCTGTATAGTAACTCCAAGAAATGCATGGTAGATATAAGTGTTCCTGTAAGAACTAAAAGCATGACATCCATGCATTTCATGAGGTGGGGTCCAGTCAGACCTTTAGAAAATAATGCACTGAGCTAAGTACTAGGGAATGTCACAGTGCTTCCACGTCTCATCTTTCCAGATTTACCCCCAAGGTCTTTAGATTTATTTCCCCAATTTATCTAATGAACTCTGACTAGTGTTAAAACAAAAATATGCCTACATCTCTTGAAAGTGAGTTCTTTCTATCACTGATAAGAACACTCTGTGTTACTTCGGTTTGCCTCATATGGTATCTATGAGAAATTTCTGATTGAACTATCAGTTGCAATGAAAATATCTTCCATGCTTTGTAATTCAGCACACACACCTGCTGCTGGCTATTTTCTGTTTGAATTTTGAGGATTGAACAACATTATCTGGTGAATATGATTTAGCTCCTCTTCAGACATCTCTGAGAGGCTAAAAAGGCATGAATATTAGAAATTAATGATTGAATAGAAGCTTTAATTTGTGGGAGCCTGTAATGTTTATGTGGTGCTATTTCTTGACTCTTGGCCATACATTGCCCTGCTGTAGAGGATATGAACTGATGAGACTCACAGATCTGCCTCTCAGGGAGGATTGGCTTCCCTCTCAGTACACTGCTGTATCTGAGCCTACACCCTTGTTCCATCACTTCGAATACTCATTCATTTCATTTGGAATAAGGTAATGGGATATTTCTTTCTGCAACATGGTGGGAAAGCTCTGCCCTTACACTGACACTTTCTGACTCATCCTAATAAGTGTATGGTCACAAAAAAAAAGAAAAAAATCAATAAAATAACTACTAGATAAATTTCCTGTCTTGGAGTTTGTGTTCAGGAATCCTAACCTAAGGTGATAAGTGAAGCAGGTTTCTTCTTTTTATTAGCTAAGACTATAATTTCCCAATTATGCCTGTAAACATAATATTGGAAAACTACTACTGTGGGAGAATGGGATGACATTTTTCGTATATAGTACGTGCTTTACCTCATAATACTGTGGATCTCCAATATGTTTAGTTTACCTAATGATGCACATTATTTATAAATATTTGATAGTAATGTTCTGCATATAAAAAGCCCAATTCTTGGCATCAACTTCTGACATAGTTAATTTTCTGTTACTAAGATAAAACACCATGGCTAAGACAACTGATGAAGGCAAGTATTTAACTGGATATCCTCCTAGAGAATTGAGAGTTAAGGCATGAGTGCAAGAAAAACTGAGAACATTTTTTGAATCAAAAGCAGGAGGCAGAAGCATCCTGGGAATGCTGGGAATGGTATTACATTGTTTTGTTTTGTTAGGATGTCAAAGCCAGAGCAGAAGTCTCTGTGTGTAAGAAAAAAAAAAGAGATTTTTTTGAACATAAACAAAATTATCCAATTATTTATTAAAGTGTGTATGTCAGTACAATATATTAATGTTTGTAGTAGGAAAACAGTGTAAATTTAAGAAATTTTGTTTACATATGTTGTACAGAAGCAATCTTTAAAGTGGAAGTCTCCTTAGCTAACATTCCCAGGATTGTTAGCGTTCCTTCTGTATGGCCTTTACATGTTTTACTAAAGTATGGCATTGAGCAAATTTACATAAAAGGAATAAGGTATTTTCAAAAATAGCAGAAAACTAGTGTTCCCATTCTCCACATTGAGAAAACATTATAAATACTAAGTTACTTTGAAGTATAAACACATTATTAGTGTATTTAATATGTGTGACTGGATGTATATTCTATGAATGTGTTAATCAGCATTGAAAGGTTTCTTTATCATTTAACCTCTTTAATGTAAATGTTGACAACTTGGACAAAGCTGGAGGAGCAGAAGACAGAAGACAGCCAATCCTAAAGGGTCAGATCCAAATACATGCAAATAAGAGCAATGATTAATACTGGAGTACTGGCAATCTTAACTAAAGAAATTTGTGATAAAAAGTCCATAATAAGACTGATCTTGGACTGAACCAGCTACCTTGGCCTGAATGGGCCTAAGAAAGCAAGCTCCATGCGAGTGGGAGTGGATCAACTCCAGGGATATTGGCAGACCAGGACTGAGCCAGCGACCTGGGCCAGAGCAGACCTGAGACAGCGAAATCCACAGGAACAGAAATTTCATCCGATGGATGGAGATAGAGACAGAGACCCACATTCACATCAGAGCAATGGATTGAGCTCCCAAGGTGCAGTTGA
>PVIU01005535.1:41244-67524 GCA_004026605.1 Ondatra zibethicus | reverse complement strand
AGACAGAGAAGCCATCAACAATGACACCAGTACCTATCTCTTCTGCATGTATTATTTTTTTGGGAACCGAGTCTTTTTGGATGCACACCTTCCTAGGCTGGTCAGGAGGGGGGTGGGCCTTGGACTTCCAACAGGGCAGGGCACCATGCCCTCTTTTTAGGAAGAAGGGGGAGGGAGGAGGGGTGGGAGGTAGCGGGAGGGGACTCGAAGAAGGGGAAGAAATGTAAAAAAAAATTATTTATTTAATTATGTTTTTGAATGGAAAAAAATAAAAAAAAACTGTTAAAAAACAAAACAAAAAACCTATTATTATAATTTCACATAAGAAATTATCATGAAATTGACTTTAAATATTAAAGATATTGTTAAATATTACATTGAACATTTTACTAATCCTGATTATTATAGCATACAATTCCTATTGCTGGCATGTTCAGTATTCCTCCTAATTACAATATTATGTGTGTTCCCCCCAAAGAAACATTTCAAATAATGACTAATTATATTTATTTTTAAGCAGTCTTAATGCAGAGTAATTTTACATATTATTATTTAAGATTTTATGGAGAGATAGCTCACCTATACAGAAAGTTATATATGAAGAAAACTTGATAATAAAGCTTGTTTTAGAAGCTTAGAGAGAGACAGACAGAGAAAGAGAGAGATGGCCCATGTATGCCATGCTATACTTTTATAGCTCATTTTGACCTACATTTGCTCCTTGCTTTGCAACTTGTTTGAGACAGGGTCTCCTGCTGTTGAAAGTTGCCTTCGCTGGTCTGGGTAGGCACAAGCTTCCAACCATTCTGGAGCAGCTGCTCTTTACCCTGCAGTAGGAGCATACTGAGACTACAGACTCTTGCACTTCTGTGTAGGACTTAAAACAGGCTTGGGAGTTCAGAGATGTCAGGCTTGGCAGCAAGTGCTCTACCCAACCAATTTCTTACCATGTACAGATGTCTTTTAAATAGTATTTTTTCGTGTGTCCTTTCCTATTTCTATTCTCTTTCCTTTCTAGTAATAATATTACTTCTATGATTCTAATGAAGTCTATACTTTTGACCTCTGTTTTCACATTGGTACCTGTTCACAGTTAATATGTATAATATGTAATTTTTGTCTAGTTTAAATTTTCTATAATGTTTTATTTTTTTTCCATACATTGTTTTGTTTTATTTTTTCCATTCAAGAACATAAAAAATATTTGTCTGTGTGTATGTCTCCAGGCCAGAAGAGGGCACCAGACCTCATTACAGATGGTTGTGAGCCACCATGTGGTTGCCGGGAATTGAACTCAGGACCTTTGGAAGAGCAGGCACTGCTCTTAACCACTGAGCCATCTCTCCAGCCCTTCTATAATGTTTATTGTAACTATAATTATGAAACTTTCTTTAAATCTTCATTCTGTTTTTTAATTTTGCCACATAGAAGCATGTACCAGATGATACATTCAAATCTCTGCTAATAAGGGGGACATTTTTCACTACAGGTATCCATGTTTTTGACATTTGTGCATGCTTAATAAACAATTCTTCAAATCATTTATTTATATCCAATCCATGCACCAAACTTATTTTTAATAGAGTAGGCACATATTCAGAAAGGCAATTTTTAAGAAAGACTGTCAAATTAATGAATAGTGGGAACTTAGGAATGACATTATCTTAGAGCTATGCACTCAAATTCAGGTTATGAAACTATTTAATTCCTAATGTTTAATTCCTTTAGAATCTCAAACACAGAGATCGTATAGTCCTATGTGATTGTTTAATAAATAGTATTCATCTGTAAACCCACCATCTAATTTGAGACTTAATGACTTTCTCAAGTTTCAATTTTTTTGTGTTTCTTTTCTAATAATTTTTTTTACATTAAATTGACTCACTCTCCCTGGAAGGTCTCTTTTCTCATGTGATATTCTGTCTTATTTTCCTATTCACTTCTCCTCCATTTATTATCCTTCTGTTCTCTGTTGATTTCAGCTTCAGAGTTACCTCCACACCACCATCCTCAATCAATAGTCAAATATCGGCCTCTGCATTTCTGTCAGGATGATGGCTAAGAACCACATCACATAGTCAAAACCACCTCACGAAGATAACTCAAGTTACCTTTCAATTTATTTTATGCCATCATTTCTCTGTAGACCTGTCATGCCCTTGAAGATGATGCTCAGGCAGCTGTTAGAGGGCGCTCTCTCCTCACACAGTGCTTTGTGAGAGGCAGAAGTTCTTTAGGTCATAATTTGAATCTTGAAACCCATCTTCATCACTTGTATCAAGAATGTGTGCTTTTCTTCATCTCAACATGCACAAAGGTCCATTACACCAAAGTTCCAGGCTTGATTTGTATTTAGTAGCAGTTTCAATACATGAAAACATTATTTTCTTTTCTGAGCTCTATTATGTTCTTATGTATTTATGTTCTGTAATTTACCTGTAATTCCTAAACCCTTAGGTGGGAGGTGAAAAATTATGGAATCAATGCATTTGTGGCACAATCATATCAATTTGTGCCTTGCTTGCTATTTTATATTCCATAAATACAAACTAGTTTCAATATATTTACAAATAGATTAATGCTTTAGTAGTTTTGTGACAAACTATTATATGGGTATATCACGCTTTATTTAATTTTTGTAATTCAATGTAAGAATCAATTTATTTCCACATTTCTGACTAGAAAATCTAGGATGAACATTCTTTGTACACTTTCTTAGTTTTTCTCTTCCTACAGGTATAATTTGTCTAAAATTTTAAAATTTAAGTTTAGAATAGTAGTTAAATCATTTATTTTTAAAGTTTAATAACAAAATTAAGATGTCGACTGAGGTTTCTGTCCTGCTCAGTTCAAGCAGTCATTAAATCCCAAAGAAACACACAGAGGTCTACATTAATCATAAACTGTTTGGCCTAGTAGCTCAAGCTTCTTATTAACTCTTGTAATATATAAGCCATAATTCTTGTCTGTGTTAGTCACGTACCTTGGTACCTTTTTAAGCGAAGCAGTCACATCTTGCTTGCTCTGTGTCTGGCTTCCTTTCTGTCTGAGTAACGACTGCAGACTGAATCTTTCTCTCCCAGAATTCTCTATTTCCTGCCTGGTTGTCCCTCCTATACATCCTGCCAGGCTACTGTGGCTTATCAGGTATAGTTCCGGCGTCTGTGTCCCGAGTGACTGCATGGCTTCTCTCTAACTCCTCCTTCTGTCTCCCAGCATTCAGTTTACTTTTCCCCACTTTGCTCTGTTCTACTTTATCAGGTCAGCCAGTTTTCTTTATTCATTAATGGTAATCACAGCATACAGAGGGGAATTCCACATCAAAGTGGTCATCCCTGAAATCATAAACATACAGGTAATATTGCAAGGAATGTTATGCTGGCTAAGCAGATTGTATCTATATATTTATATACACATATATACATATATTTTTGTATATATATGTATGTATGACAGAAATTAATAAAAAAGAAACCACAGATCATGAACATAAGAGACAATAATGGAGTGGGGACACAGCTTAGAATGAGGAAAGTGAAAAGCAAATGAAGTAACTATATTTTAATTAAAAAAAAAGTTTGAACCGGGTGATGGTGCATGGCTTTAATCCCAGCATTTGGGAGGCAGAGGTAGGCAGATCTCTGTGAGTTTGAGGCCAGCCTGGTGTACAAGAGCTAGTTTCAGGACAGGCTCCAAAGCTACAGAGAAACCCTGTCTTGAAAGACCAATATTAATAATAATAATAATAATAATGAAATAAAAGATTGGAAATTAAGATATACTTAGTGACTGGGTACAGATTGTGTGAATCATGCAGCCACTGAGATCATAAACTGAGACAGGTTTAGTAAGGATATCAGCATGATAGATGTGAGAGACAATTTTTCCCTAAAGATGAGTTTGGCGTGTTTGTGAAATATCGTGGGGAAATGCTGTGTATACTTGGACACATGGGAAAAGCTCTGCACATCTGTTGAATTCAAGTCTGCAGAATGACTAACAGCAACTGTGAATGGATACAGAGTAGTGGAGAACAGGACGAGCAAGAGAACAGTTGAGAGAATTAAGCAGAAGACAGAATTTTTAAAAGAAATACAGGACTTTTCACAGTGCTTGGCATTTTCCAGTGTCCATTGTGTTAAAAAATGCTATGGGCAATGTAGAAGTGACAAGACAGACATTGTAAGGAACTGATTCCAATGGAGTTCTGGGGCAAAGCCAGGTAAAGACTAAGAAGTCGGTAGTGAGAACTTTCAACTACCTAAGAAATCAATGTCCTTCTCATGGAAGATTATGTTCACTCCTACAGCACAAACTGTTTCCAGTCATGAAAGACATGAGTTAATTCTTACAATATGGAGAGGACTGTTCAGTGTGAGGTATTTCCAGCCATGAAAAGTGTATCAGATCACTCAGAAGCAAGTGCCTGAGTCCACAGTGATTGTTTTCTCACTGTTTAAAGACCTCAGGAAAAGCAATTTAACTGAAGGTGGCTGCACATTCAGTCACTTCCTGTTGCAAAATGGGGGATGTTTTAGAATGTAAAATGAAATGTGAACTCTCAAAATGTGGACTCTGGACAGGACTGTGAAAATGTATAGGTAGGTATCTTCTAGAACATCAAGAGGCTCATATTTATAACTCATATCCGTATACATACAACAAACAATTGAAGAGGTGTAATTTAATAACCAAAGAGAAAAGGAGAGGAAGTGTGTCCACACCACAAAATGACATGAAAATAAGGCAATGTATAAAAGTAAAATGGAGAAACTGAAAGGCAATCTTGACATTGGAGGGTACAGAGATTTGTTGGGTACTTGCAGGGGAAGGGGACAGCCACTTGTTAGAAATGGATGAAAATCAAATATCACAATCTTGTAGGAATCCCATTCCTTACTCTGATCAGGATGTGTATTTACAAGATCCTGTGAAACTAAATTTCTTAGTCTCAGGGAAGCATCCACTATGGGTAGTTTTTACATTACTCCATTCAAAATGCTAGGAAGTTCAGCTGAAAATTTAATACATATGCACATTCTTATATGTGATATTTTATGTCTGCTTGACTTAATTCTTCTCCATTTCTCATTTCTTCAATTTTTTTATTTGATTATGTTTGAGCAAGTTATCAAAATGTACCACCTGGCTTCAGCTGGTTCTGAACTGCTTAGCTTCTACTCTTTTGGTATATGTTTCAGTTTGCAGAAGTAGAGTGAACCTCAGGACTAGGAAGTTCAAGAAGAACATAATAATAAAAATCCCCTTCCTAGGTTCAAGGAGTACATGAGCTCTTCTATTGCAGGAACACTTTAGCAAATCTTCAAAGTGTTGTTCCTGTCCAGGATACTTGGGTAGTTGATGAACACACCTTCTCTAACCTCTAAGTCAATATCCATTAGAATTTTCCTTCATGCTAACAATGATATTTTTATATTTTAGCTGCAGTTTTTGTTTGTTTTTTTTTATTCTCCTCCTACCCGACTCCCAAATAAATCCATGGATACTTATTCTGACTTATAAATGCCCAGTTTTAGCTTGACTTGTTTCTAGCCATTTTTACTTAATTTACATTATCCTGTCTACTTTTTGCCCCTAGTCTTTAACCTTTCTCTTTTTTATATTCCTTTCTTTCCTTCTTACTCCATGGCTGGTTGTGTGGGTGGGTGGCTGGCCCCTGGCATCATCCTCTCCTTCTCATTTTTTTGCTCCTCATCTTCTTTCTTTTTCTCCTCTTTATTCTCTCTGCCTGGCAGTCCTGCCTATCCCTCTCCTGCCTAGCTATTGGCCCTTCAGCTCTTTATTAGACCAATCAGGTGTTGCAGGCAGGCAAAGTAACAGCTTCACAGAGTTAAACAATGCAACATAAAAGAATATTACACATTTTTGCAGCACTAAACCACAATATAAACAAATGTAACACACATTAAACTAATATTCTACAATATTAAACTGCTACAAAATCTACACAAGTGAATTTTTTCATATGAAACTATAATAGTAAAGAGCAATATGTCTTAGACTATCGTGGTCTGTATTGCTGCTTTATATAAAGAAACAACAGTTTTATCTACCAGTGTTTTTTATTATCAGAACAAATGTCACCACTTGAAGAAGCCAAGAAAGATCCTGAAATTATGAAAATAGTTTTGACCTCACAGATACTGCAATGTGCCCTTGAGTTCCCAAGAATTTGTGTAACATACTTTTAAGAGTGACACTTAGAAGAAATGTTTTCAAATGAAATAATTAGGGACAACAGTGACTTTCATATTGACATTCCAAAAGTACCTTGTTGCTTTCTGCTATTCTTCATGAAGATGAATTTACTCTGCCTAGAGAAAGTAAATGTTTTCATAACACTCTGGGGTTCACATTTCTCAGAAAAGCTCAAACAAGATTCAATATTAGATCCCTAATAAACACCTGCCAGCTTGACATAACCTCCTGTTTAATTCAGTCCTATGCTTTCACACACCTTTGTCTACCTGGACTGAAGCAATAGTTCCTGTGTTTAGAATAAGGACAGCTTGTACCTCAGCTAATAGGAAACATAATTCTGTCTTGATGTGTGACAACCTAGTAATTTGATTTTTGGAACTTGCACTCAGCCAACACTTAATATATGGCACCAATTACTGAAGATGTGTTGAGTCAGTTTTCCCCAGTGTTTGCATAATAATTAAGCAACTCTTGAAACCGGTGCTTATGTTTTGAGTTAAAATTTTAATATAGCTTCCAAAGATGCCTAATTTAGAATTGACTATTGGGAGACTCTGACTCAGTTTATTACATGGTAGAAGGGAGGGATGAGCACACACAACAGAGTGAAAAAGGGGCAGTAGAGTGAGAAGAAAGCAGCAAGACTTTAATGGAAAGGAAGTTTACCCACTATAGCGTGCAGTGACCAGTGAAAATGAGATGCAGAGGACACTTCACTACCCACATAGAGCTGCACAGATAGACACCTAGAGAGTTAGACACACCACTTCTGAGTACAGCTTCCTTTCCTACGTTCTAGGCTCATGTCTAGCAAGCTTCAGTAATTTTTATTGCCAGCTAAGACACGAAGACAGCTTTAGAATTAAATGAAAGAAACATACTTTATTTTGCTCAGTGTTAGAAATTGTTAAGTGTGCTGGTAAAATGCTCTCAAAATGGATCTGGTGATGACGCTTACATGAGCAGAGCTTTATTTGGCATCCGTTTCTAGAACAGACACAGAAAGCTAGCAACGACTTTATCCATGGCTATCTGCTCTGTACCCAGCCTGGTGGCCTGTCCTTCATGTTTTTGATGTTATTTTTCCCAATAATAAGTGATGCCACTTTTTAAAATGTCCAACAATATGCTCTCCTGATTGAATGAGTTGTCATTTTAGCTATTGGCAATACTTGATGATTTTGGTGCTAGAAATAGCTCACTATTTATAACCTTGTCATCATCTCACACTGTACATAACGATGCAGAATTCATTTCGATAAACACAGACTGACTATTTTCTTGAAATGAGGCAACATGGTTCCAGGAACAACATCTCTCTGACCCTTGCTAGGAAGAGAAGCATATACACACAAACTCAAAAGTCTTTCTGTGATAGACTTGTGCTACAAATGCAGGGTGTTTGTTGGCAGAACAGAAGACTTATCCTTTCCCTAAATAAAGACTGCACTCTGATGGCTGAAAGAGACAAGAAAATCATTCCAATGAGAAGACAAACTAGAACAGTCACCATAATCTAATCATAGTGGTGATGGAAAACACATAGAAGGTTGGAGCATAACATTTGATACAGAAAGGCATAGGAAAGAGTGAAGAAAAGATGGTAGTAATAAAACACACACACACAAAAACAAAAAACCAAGGAGGTAACTTGACAATTCACTGATTGGTGTCTGAGTGTGCATTCACTGGCATGAGTGTGCATGTGGAGATCAGTGGTCAATGAAGTCAACTTTACATGTTATTTCTCAGGCATAGCTCTCCTTGTTCACCCAGAATGAGTCAGAGTCTCTCACAGAGGGCATAGTCTAATTGATTAGACAACCAGTGAACAGCCAGCCCAGGATTCTGCCTGTCTCTACTTCCTCAGCTCTGTAATTTAAGCTGTGCACCACACGCCCATTTCTTAGATGAGTGTTGTGTACCAAATTAGTCCTCATACTTACAAACAGAACCATATCCACAACCCCTGTTTTCTTTCTTTGTACTCATTAAATACAATTTGTTCTCTATCCATATATTCAAGCAAAAATCTGGGTCAGGTAGGGAAGTTGTGATTAACCCTTTTATAGGCCCTTCATCAAACAAGAGAGTGGACAAAAGGTGATTAGTTTTGAAAATTGTTTTCAGCACATTTAGCAAACATTGTGGTTCTTTTCTGTGTATGTGTGTTTTGGTCTGGTTTGGTTTGCTTTTAGATGTGAGTCACACACTGTGCTAGATTAGAAAGCCTATTTTATATGGCATTCCAGTTCAGTAGGGAAATAGTAAAATAACTGTGGCAGTGAAAAATTACAAATTGTGACAAATTCTCTGAAAGAAAAATTAGGAATATGATTATATATAATATCATAATCCTTTACTTATATCAAGAAATTGTTATTATTTATGTTAATTTCAATAGTGAATACAAATTTCTAAATAAAATTTTATACATATAAATATAGCTATCATGCCTTCAATATATTTTTCCTTTTACAAGAATGATACTATGATATTCTGGAAAAAGTCTATACAGTGGTCATGTAGGTGTGTTTCTTAGTGAACGAGCGTAAAGCATCTCACACATGGTTGGCAAACTGTCTACTACTGAGCAATTTCAGCTTTGAAGAGTGTATTTTCAGCTAAATTTTCCTTCAAGCTAATTATTATCCAATTACTTTCATCTAATGCTGTGGAGACAAAACTTCCCACCTTTTTATGCTATTATAGGAATCAAAATTTGTATGTTCACAGATGAAACTTCCATAGTGACTAGTAATAAAAGCTATTACTACCTGTATTGGCCACTCGGGCCAATATAAGCTACACCTCAGAGCACATATTTCTCGAGTAGAATCATTTGAAATATTCCAGGTACCAACAGGCTGTTGACCACAATGGCGACAGGGCTGACACTTAATCAAAACTTTTCCTACTTCTCACCCCCAATATTAGATGGGTCAGACTGAGATAAGTGCAATATCTAATATCAACTATATTTCTAGACCTACTGGAATTTTGAACCATGGTAGAAACCTCAACCAAATAGGTTTTCAGTTATCATCAGTCTCACTCCTCCAGACTTTCAGGTGAAACATTTAGAACAAAATTTGGGAGATGAAGTAAGCAAATATTACCAGGCAGTGCGGAAGGTGGTCATTCTAACTTTTCTTTAGATGTTAATAGATCCCCTACAGAAGAATCTTAGCTTTGCCTCATAAACGAAAGGCCTGATTTTGCTGATACCAATGGGAGGTCTGAACAGAAACAGAAGAGGAGTGGATGAAGAAGGATGGGAGTAGAGAGGAGGTGGGGGAGGAAATGGGACGAGGGAGGGAAAACTGAGGTCTGGATGTAAAATAAATAAATTAAATAATTAAAAAAATAAAGAAGGTCTGAAACCTTTATAATCTCACACTTACAACCCAAGCACTCAGAAAGAGAGGTAAGAGGATATTCAAGGCATTGATACCAAGTGATTCAAACTAATCATTAGTTGTCAAAGAAACACATAATTTCATTTAAATATTAAACAACTTCATTTTATACAAGGCCTGATCAAATTGACATAGTTTATCATATAAATCTTGCCTCCTCAAGTAGTTTAATGAATGAAAGTAGGGTAGAGGCTGGTTTCCTACATTTACAGCCAAATCAAAAAGACAAAGACTACTTACACCTTCTTAAGTCAGAATTAAGTTGGAGTCTTTTCATGAGATATCCAGATTATATTCTCCTACATTTACACAGAATCCAAGCACCAATGAGTCTTAGAAAAGGAGATGAAAATTCTAAACAGAAGGCTAGTGAGCTTCTCTCTCAACATGTGTACACAGATTTCCCCCCACACACTCCTTCCCCACTCTTTGTGGGTTTTTTTTTATTTATTTTAATAATCAGGAAGCTGGGCCCTTTCCTAACACTTGACACTGCAGAAAGGCTCTCTTCTTGACTGGGGCCTTCTAATTTTGCCTTTCACAAGCTCTCAGTCTCCTGAAACATGTTAGAACTTAAAGAGAAAGGAAAAATGGAAAACTCCTATATTATAATCTCAGCACCCAATGAGTACACCAAAGAAGAAAGATAAAATCCCTCTGCCTAGGCTCAACGTTCACTACATATACTTCAGACTATCCCCTTATATCTGACTTTTGGGTGTGCTTTAATATTTTATTGAAAATGTAACTTCAACAGTATTAAGCTAGAAGGAAAGCATACACTAAAATCCACACAGTGGCATTTGAGAATGCAAAGTATCAATGAAGCCAAGTGTGAAATCTTTGAGTTCTCTCCATTTATTTATGAAGCTCACTTACACTTCAGTTGGGGTCAGTTTGTAGTGAGGTCTCCAAAAATTATTTTTAAGCTTGTTTCTGCACAACACTAGTAGCAAATAATGTGTGTGTGTGTGTGTGTGTGTGTGTGTGTGTGTGTGTAAGAGAGAGGGGGGAAGGGAGGGAGGGAGAAAGATCTACTTACAGCATTTTGAATGATGAAATGATGAAGCAGCACAGTTTTTTTCAATAGAAAAATTTGCTTCTTATTTCATTGTAAATGTAAAATTCCTTTAAGTTCTCTATCTCCTAAGAAAATAGCTGATTTACTTAGATTTCTCTGGTATGTCCAAACCCAATGATACCAACAATCAGCAATAGAAACTAAACATTAATAGAATGGGTAGGCTGTAATTTGTAATAAGGGCTTACTGTATTATGGGAGATCTCTTACCCAGCATTTATATTAATGGATAATTAAGTAGCTGTCTCTTTAAAGCCTTTACTAATATCAAAGTCTTATCTCAAGAACACCTCATTTTCCCTATGAGAGAGAAAGTGGGTCCCTAAAGTATTCACTTTTAATGTAATTATTAAAAATGCAACACAGGGATGGGAAAAGTGCCTAAATCGTTTAGTAACCTCTCTTGACATTTTCATCACATTTCCTGTTACAGGAATCAAAATGGGAGTAAGATTATTTGAGAAGTTCCAAGGAAGCCCTCTCTGTCACTGTGTGTATTGTGATTGCAGCATTTAATTTCATATTATTGAAGCTATATTACTTTTTTAAAGAATTTTTTAAATTTTTTTATTTACTTATGATGTACATAGTGTTCCACCTGCATGTATGTCTACACGCCAGAAGAAAGCACCAGATCTCATTACAGATGGTTGTGAGCCACCGTATGGTTGCTGGGAATTGAACTCGGGACCTCTGGAAGAGCAGGCAGTGATCTTAACCTCTGAGCAATCTCTCCAGCCCTATATTACTTTTAAAAAGAAGAATTGAGGCAATTTTGCAGTTTTTTTTCTTTGCCACACCTTTTGAAATAATTGGAAACAGACTTCCTGTAAGAAGTTGCAGAAGCTGGGAATCATGTTGATAATAGGTTCAAACATCCAGCAGGAGACCTGTCCCGTCATTGAGGCATCTTCTCATCATAATAGTAATACAGGTAGAAAGGATCACTTTGGAAGATTTGTCTTCCTTGACATAATGTGATGTAGCTATGTATCTTAAGAATTAATGTACAGGAAGGGAATCCTGATTTTATATGCCCTTCTTAGAAGTATATATCTAATGTTATATATAACATTATATCTCTGTCAACAGTTGTGGCCATATATATATATATATATATATATATATATATATATATATATATATATATATAACATTTATATCTCTGACAACAGTTGTGGCCATAGCCTCCATTGTTCATGGACCCAGAGCCAAAGAGAGACATTACAGAACTTGTGCCATGGCAGAGCCCAGCTTTGTGGTTTACTTTATTATCTAATTTAAATCTTATGAAAGCCCTGTGATGGCAATGCTATTATAATGAATTTGGCAGGAGGCAAGACTTAATTAAACACATTTTTTGCTGATTCTGGGCTCAAGACAGTGTGGAAATTACTGGTGGATGGAGGAGACAGTAGTAAAGAACAAGAGATTTAACTCTATGCTAAAGCACACATATTGAGGAAGCAAAAAAAAAAAGTAAAACTCATGAGGAAGTGCATGCAGCCCTTGGTTTGTGCACAGATGTAAGGCACTCCCACCTCATGTAAAATTATTTTACACAAATATTTATCCAATGTGTGCCAAGTGCCAGTCAATATGCTACTTGATAGAGGTAAAAGAATTTGACAGACATGAAGTATGCTAAGTGGAGTGCAAAAACCTAAGTAGAACTTGATTATTGTTTGAAGGCTAGGGTGAGGGGAGGGGGTGTAGCTTTGTATAGCCTTAGTCGTATTATGAAATTATCATTACATTTACTTGTCAGGAACTTCTCAAGGGTTATTTAGCAGGTAATTGATGTGAGGAACAGTCCTTTGTATTGTGAGGGAGAATCTAATCCTCTGATAATGTGACTCTTGGGCCTTGCCCAAATCATCAGGCTAAAGCCATTCCCTGCCCAGGAGCTGCAATTGCGTGGGGAGTGGCTGAGAGGATACCTATAGCCCAGTGGGTTTCTTCTCTTTTCCATATGTCAGTTTTGTAATGGAGCTGTCAGCCAAGGTGATTTATCTTTGTATTGTGTGGTCCTTTAAGAATTTCTTTCTTGGATAATTGAATGTCACTCATCCAGGGAAGCTCCTACTTCCTGCATTAGAATGTCAGGGGATGCACTGCAATCGCCAGGCACAGGGCCACATATGGCACTGTACCATACGTTTCAAGGGCTGCTATACGTCTGTTGATGCTGCACAGTCGATCGGAGCACCCAAGCAGCTGGAGATCACTGAGGACAGCTGAACATGCAGAAAATGCACAGCACTGCAAGATTGCATAGGTAAATGTTGAAACATGCAAGCATATTTATTTATACAGCATTCTTCTGGCTTGATATACTTTAGTCCAAACACAATAAAATATATAGGTAGTTTGTGATGGTGAAAAATTATCTTGAACTTGTACTGCTGATGATAAACACTGTTTTGTTTCACATACTGCAATGTCTTCTGATGTTTGATACCCTCCTGAAGTTTAATTAGCTTCTGCTTTAAAGTTTATACATTACTCAAAAGCAAATAGCAGGCAGGACTGTGCACTAAGTCAGACAATCTGTAGATGGAATTGTGGTGCGTTTTGGTTTTGTCTTTACATTGTGTGTGTGTGAGAGTGGTGTGAATATGACCATTGACCATGAGAGGAATTCCAAAAACAAACTTGCCTCTTATTTTTGCCTGGAACTCACTGAGTACACCAAGTTGGTTGTCCATCAATGAAGGGCCACTAATTTCTCTATGTCTGCCTCCTCAGTGTTGTGATTACAAACATGTCCTCCTATGGCTAACTTTTTACATGTGGGGTCTGGGTACCT
Source organism: Ondatra zibethicus (assembly GCA_004026605.1). Taxonomy (NCBI): domain Eukaryota; kingdom Metazoa; phylum Chordata; class Mammalia; order Rodentia; family Cricetidae; genus Ondatra; species Ondatra zibethicus. The sequence goes on along the minus strand of PVIU01005535.1, from coordinate 53,993 downwards.
AACTCAGGTCCTCGGGAATGCAAAGCAAGCTCTAATTTGAGAATAACATATGTTCCATCAATAAAACAATGAGTATCATAAACTCCTAAATGTTGGAATCAATCTGTTGGTGTGTCAGAAGATTGATATTAAATAATATTAATAACTAAATTTTCATAGCTCTTCAACTGCAATTTGAATAAAACACAATGCTGTACTAAAATTAACATAAACTTCTTTTTATAATCATATAACGTTAGATACTTATTTTCCCTCATTTTGGCATTTCTCTTTGTATAATACCTCTGCATATTAACATACTCAAGGTTTTTTATTTTTATGGAACAAATGTGGTGTGCAAGTTCTGGGGTGTCTATTCATTAACATCCTCCTGCTGTTCACATTTATTAATGAAACAACCCATCACCCTCCCACCAGCAGACACTTAATTCCTTCCCAGAATCCATCTGCTTTTCATGATCTCCCAAAGCCAAATTCCCTTACAAAATCAACTCTAAAAAAGGCTTAATTCTGTGGGTCAATTAAATACCAAATTTTGTAATTTCCTACTGTCTGACTTCAGAAAGTGTATGGAGCCTGTGATTATTGCTCACATCAAAGAAAGCTGCTGACTAGGAAGTGCAGGTGATCTGGGTTTGAAAACTTAACAATCACTCAGTTCTGGTACAGACTTCTGGCAAATCTGCCCCCTCTTTCATTCTTCCTCCATCTTTCCTTCCTTTTTTACTAATCTTTCTTTTCCTATCCTCTTGCCATCCTTTTTATTTTCTTTAAATCTAACGTTTCCTTTCTTCCCTTAATTCTTCATTGCTCCCTTTCTTCTTCCCTTCTTCCAACTTAAAGACAAATAAAATAATGCTAATTTAACCCATTTACAGGCTACTTGTAACAATATTGGGCAGCTTCCATGACTCAAACTGAATCCATAGAATCTTCAAGGGAGGGGTAGGTGAGGTGGTACAGTCAGTAATGTGTTTGCTGCAGAAGCATAAGGACCTGATTTCAAGTCTTCAGCAGCAGCATAACCACCCCAGTGAAAGTGGATCTCTTGAGTTTGTTGGCCAGCAAGTCTAGATGAATCAATGAGACCCAGGTTGATATAGATCTACAGTGAATGAGAAGCATACATAAAGCCAGCCTCTAACTTCACACACACACACACGCACTCACTCACTCACTGAACCTTCAAGGTGTGAAGCATTTATGTTTGGAGATATGGAATATTTCCATTATTGTACATTTCTAATGTACAATTTCAATATCCCCACTCTCTCAAAATCTGAAAGTATAAACCTGACACCATATAAAGTTAAAATGTATTTTACACTTTTTAATTTTAACTCTTATATGTAGTATATCAGTTACTTTTAAGTTGCTGTGATAAAATACTGTGACTAAGGCAACTTTAAAAAAAAAAGCCACATTTTGAGACCTGGCAGGTTCTGGAAGATAATCAATAGCTCCTGACAAGCCATCTACTTAGGGGCAGAAGAAGTTCACCCAAGAGCCTGCTCAGAACTCCTGGCTCCAGGCAATCAGGCATCATTATGGGAAGTAAGTACAGGGTGGTAATATGGGAGAGAGAGAGGCAGAATGAGTCATGTGTATGGGGAAAGGCAGATTTTCAGAGCCGAGGACAGTGAAGAATGGACTGACACAGGTGCCCTACTGCTACCCAAGACCAAATATCCGGATCTGGGCTGCTGCCAAGGGTCATGGGTTGATTCGTAACCCTGAAAAAGGTGGGGAAGATAGGACTGTGCAGTTTGGCTCGACTCCTCACCACCTGAAATTCTCAGGAGAGAGGTTCCTACACAGCACCTGGGCAGCTCAATAGAGCTGACCTTGATTGCAGGGGCATCGGTGAGCTGGCCCTGAGGACATGTGAATAGGAGCACAGGTTGCACCTTTCTTGCCTCCCATGTGGTGACATGGGTAAGGGAAAGATGCCCTGCTCCCCTTGCCCATCGACACTTGAACAGGTGGGGGAGCTGACCCAACCCCCGCCAGTTGTAGCTCTAGGGTGAAGAGGCCCTGTGCCTCACCTAGAAAGCACAATAGGGTTGACTCTGTAGCCAGGGGCATGGGTGAGCCAGCTCTGAGAGTATGAGAGGGGCATACCTGGTACTGTCTCCCTAAATTACGATGTGGTGGTGGGGACAAGGGAAAGCACCCTCACCCTTTCCCCCTACCACCTCCAGCTGGCAAGGGAGCTGACCATTTTACCAACTGCAACACTTGGGAAAGTGTTCACTGTACGTCTTCTGGGCAGGACAACAGAGCTGACCCTGCTGATGAGGGCACAGGTGTGCCGACCCAGAGAATGTGAGCATGGGAGACCTAGCCCACCCCTCCTGTGCCCCAACCAGCTACAACACTCAGGAGTGCAGGCCCTGCACTTTGCCTAGGCAACACAATAGAGCAACATGGAGATGTGGGTGAGGCAGCCCCGGAGCTGTGAGTATAGAAGCGTTGCTCCCACTACTCATCTGTCATGTGGCAATGTGAGCATGGGACAGATGCTCTCCTGACTTTCCCCTCACTCTTGTGACAGACAGACTAGGGAACTGACCCTCCTCCATTCCAGCTGCAGCACTCAGGGAAGTGGGCTCTGCTCTTCACCTGTGCAGCAGTAAAGCCGACCTAGTTGGCAGAGGCGCAGGTGAGATAACCCTGAGTGTATGTGAGTAAGATAACTTCATGATGAGGTTTTCCCTTTCTTCCTTCTTCCCTTTCCTTCTTATATTTTATTTTGCTTTATTATTAGGGGGAAGATGGGTAGGATCAAGAGGCATGATTTGAAAGATATGAAGAATAAAGTTGTTGTAGAATATCATTTGACGGTGTTTGGGGCCTAGCAACAGGTGCTGTCAGAGGTCTTGATTGGCCCTAGCCAAAGAGGGGCAACCATGGAATGTCAACAGATTGACCATGCAATGTCAACTGATTGCAATTCCAGGGTGCTGGGAGCACCACCCCTTCCATGTCTGATCTCTCTATTTCTGATGAAGGAGACTAAGACAGTTCAGGCCTGAAGGGCTGCTAAAGAAAGGGCAGCCCCAGTTAAAACTGCCCGTGTGCTTCCCAATTATCTCCTTTCCTGCTGCAGAAAGTTACACCCCTGCCGTGGTACTCTTGAAGCAGCTGGCAGAGGCCCCCTTTGGGTGTATAGGAGGTCTGAGCCTGGCCTACTGTTGCGGAGAATCAGCAAGTGCCATGGCACTCAGGCTAGCCTGCTGGGCCTCCAGAGCTCATGGTAGCTGCTCTGGGCTGACTGGTGACGGGAGTGAGTGTGGCCTGATGGGGCCTCAGCTTGGCCAGTTGGGCCTGTCATCGTTCATTCATGACGCCACCTTCAAGCATATTCACTGTTTACCTGCCCCTGGCCAAGTCAGCTATCAATGGCAGCCTCTGTGAGCCCCAAGCCTGCTTGGAGGCCCGGACCCTACTGAGCTCCCACTGTTGGGCAGCTACTTGGGCAAGTCTAGCCCATCGGTGGGGTCAATGGAAAGAATAGTGACTATTGAACAGAGTTGGGAAAGTCCAAAAGTAACAAAATATGGGATCATTGTTGCAAAATTAATTGATTTAAAGGGTAAACACAAAAATTTCAGAGCTAAACTTGTTCAAGATGTTGCTAATAACAAGAAGAGTCTGGGAATGGTGCTACCACTGCTACTGTTCTGACACGTTCTATTGCCAAGGAAAGTTTTGAGAAAAGCAGCAAAGGGGCCAATCCAGAGAAATCAGAGAGGTGGTGATGGCTGTTGATGTTGTAATTGCTGACAGCAACAGTGATCCCATAATGTTTAGGTTTTCCAAAGTGGATAATAAGTTTGCCTAGCAATGGTCTCAGAAGTCTCCCAGAGGATGATGGGGACCAACAATGATTCTACTTGAATCCCAATAATGTCATTGACCAACATTTCAGTTTTCATGGTATATTGTACCTAGAAAACAGAAGTAATTTTGAGAATGATGCCCATATTCCTAAAAGATAATGAAATTTGGTCATTTGATCAGTTATGGATGCTTTTCATCACTTATGGGGGATGCATATTAATTGTTACTGGTAATGGTAAAGGAAGAAATTATGCAAATGATATTATATCCAAGGATCTCTGAAAAAAAGAAGAAAAAAGAAAGAAGCAGGAGATATATGAATGATATAAATGAAAAGGAAGATTGTTGAAAGTTCTTTAACTAATAGGGTAGATTATTGAATCTATTATAAGCTAAGAGACAGCTATTGAAATAAAATATTTTCTATTTGTAAAGACTGATTTTGTATTTGTAAAGATATAAACTTAAGGTATATTTTGTTATAAGACACTGTATATATGTATTTTTACTGTTGTTTAAAGTTATTTTGTTACACTGTATATGTGTTTCCCACTCTTGTCTAAAAGGGTTTTTGTAGATTGATAAAAATTTAAGGGTATTTCTGTTCCCATATATTGTAAATGTATTTCCCTTTTTCGTTAAGGTATTGTACCTATGCAGTTTATTTAAAAATGTAAGGTAAATTCTAGTTTTTGAATTCTATTATTATAAACCATATAGGACAAAAAATAACATAGGTCAGTTGTTAGACATTTATAAAAATCAAATTGTATATATGTTAGGTATGTTTTCTAGGTTAAATAGAAATAGTTAGATGATCTTTAAATAATTCAAAGATCTATAGAATATGTCATTTAAAATGTTTGGTTAATTTAAAGATTTTCATGACAATAAGATATATCTGTTCCTCGCAGCACCAATTTACTTCAGAGAAGATGATGGACATTTGCTGTGGGACAATGGTCTTGTACCCTGTAAATATTTGTCACTTGTATTAATTTAATAAAATGTTAATTGCCAGTAGCCAGGCAGGAAGTATGGGCAGGACAACAAGAATAGGAGAATTCTGGGAAGAGGAAAGGCTCTGTCTTCAGTCATCACCCAGACACAGAGGAAGAAGGATGAGAATGCCTCACTGATAAAAGGTACCAAGCCATGTGGTTAATACAGTCAAGAATTTTGGGTTAATATAAGACATAAGAGTTAATAAGAAGCTGAGCTATCTATGCAGAATGCCATCTCTATGTTCCTAAAGAACCTGATTAGTCTAACTATAAGCATGACAAACATGGATGACTGTTGACTTATAAATCTTAATATATATATAACTTAAAGAATAAGACTTCACATTAGGATATTAAACAATCTTTAAACAACTGTGCAACAAATGAGGACAATGATCTCAAAATATAAACAATGTATATGTATCTTGATCAGAGGTGGAAATGTATATTGCAATATGATAAATATATCCTAAAACTGTATCAAGATGCAAAATGTCTTAAGCAGAGGTAAAAGGATGCATGCATACAATATGACAAAATAACTTTGCCTAGGTATACAAATATTGTAGATGAAAATAGGAACATATTCAATATAATTTAAGTTTGTATCAATATACAAGAATCTATACCAATGTAAATTGCCTATAACTAATATCTTACAAGTATTCACTCCATTACTCACTATTGTTAATAGTGTAAGCTCATACCAATTTATTATCCAATTCTATTTTTTAAGAGAAGAGCTTATATAACTTTCCCGCCAACCCTCAACCCTATAACAATTATAATCAATCCCTAAATGATGTACCTAACCCTGGGGACAAAATGTGTTGGGAGAGGGGACATCATCTTCTAAAACTACTTTCAGCTGTAATGGGGGTGATGAACTTTCTATGGTTTCCTGCAAAAGTGAAATGATGGTTAAGTTCCAAGATTATTGTCTGGTATAATTACAAATAGTCTCTGAATATATGGTAGGATTTTTCTGAGGTTCCTATTTGGAGTTCTGGCCAGAACATTGTAAAAAGTACACCATTTCAGCTAACAAAATTGGAACAATCAAGAGCAGCTGATACTCCAAAACAGGTCTTATAACGCTATCAGCATCATGACATCATATAAACAAGGTGGATTTGTTGTGGGGCCCCATCTTCTTCTTGGAAACTTCAAATATTACTGCAGGAAAATTCATTGTTCATTATGGAATACTGGAACATTATTTGTACAGACATATATTCAATTAAAGGTACAATAGAGACAAAAATAGGTATGAAGAAAAGTAAGTATTTTCTAAATTCTTTCTTCTTTCTGTCCAATACCAAATGGCTTTGGACATCACACAGAAACGCTGAATTTTTCTTTTATCAACATACTTGGATTTAGAGAAGGACAGAGTTGTTGTCCAACTCCAAAGTCAGCTTTGATTTTTAAGTGACATCTATTTAGTATTCAGAGATTCTTAGCCTCAGATGACATGTCCTCACAACTGATAATTCTCTTTGCTTGGTGATCCTATAATTATCTGGATAATTATATTTTTCTCTTTAGGCATCTAGGTGTCAAGGGTCTTTTGAGTTTTTGAAGTTGAGTATTTTCCTGCAAAGACAAGAACAGACCACTGCCCCCAACATTTATGAGGTTTCCTGACCACCTGATTCATTGTCACCTTTGTGACACCTTTGTGTCACCTTTGATTTTCCATATCCTTCTGTTTCTTTAACATATCATTTATAGTTCTATTTGATCTTTCTATAACTGCCTGGCCAGTAGTATTGTGTGGTATACCTGTAAAATGCTTTAAATTATAACAATCAAAAACCTGTTTCATTTTCTTAGAAACATATGCTGGACCATTATATGTCTTTATTTGCACAGGTATACCCATGATGGCAATAACCTCTAATAAATATGTGATTACTGAATCAGCCTTTTATGAGCTCAAAGCAGTTGCCCATTGAAAACCTGAATAAGTGTTAATAGTGTGGTGTACATATTCTAATTTTCCAAATTCTGCAAAGTGGAACACATCCATCTGCCAGTGTTTATTCCTTTGAGTGCCCTTTGGGTTAGTACCTGCAGGTAGCAGTGTTTGGTTATAGCAAATAGGACATCTCTTTATAATCTCTGTAGCTTGTTGCCATGTAATAAAAAACTTTTTTTAAACCTTTGCTATTGACATTATGTTTCTTATGGAATTCTGAAGCCTTCAACACACTTCCAATCAATAGTTGATCAATTTTTGCTTTACCTTGTGCTAGAGGACCTGGCAGACCCTTATGGGATAGGATGTATGTTATGCATATAGGACCAAACCTATTCCTGATTATATCTTGAACATGTATGAATAATGAAGCCAATTCTGTATCATCTGGTATAAATTAAGCTGTTTCAATATGCAAGACAACTCTTTCTGTATGTTGTTAATCAGTAACTATATTAAGAGGTTCTTTAAAATCACTTAGCATCCTATGAGAATAGGATATAATTCTGCCTTTTTGACAGAATTTTAAAGTATTTGTTCAACCTTACTTAAATCTTCTGATTTGTAATCTGCCTTTCCTGATTTATTTGCATCAGTATAGAATGTACAGGCTTTAGTTATTGGTGTGTCCCCATGCAGGGAAGGATCCAAGTAGTTCTCTATATAAGTTTAATTCTACCACTTTTGAGATAATTGCTATTAATCTCTCCTAAAAAAAATAGCACAAGCTCTTTGTCAAGGTTCATTGTTTTCCCATATTTTTTTAAATTTAACCATTAATAAAATGTACTATAATCTCTTCTGGGTCTATACCTGCTAGTTGACAAAGTCTCAATTTTTCTTTTATAATTAATTCAGAGACCTTTTCCACATAAGTTTTTAATTTTTGCTTGGTTTATGTGGTAAAAATACCCATTCTAAGATATTATCTTCCCTTTGCATTAAAATTCCTGTATGGGAAATTCTGGAAGGCAAAATGACTAAAATGCAATTTATATTTGGATCCACCATATCCACATGTGCCTCCTGTAATTTCTCCTCAACAATTGTCAATTTCTTTTCTGCTTCAGCTGTTAATTCTCTGGGACTATTCAAGTCTTTGTTACCATCTAAGGTTTTGTTTAAATGAACTATTAGATCACGTGTCATCCCAACAGCTGGTCATAGACTATAAATGTCTCCTAACAATCTTTGAAAGTCATTCAGAGTCTGCAATTGGTCTTTCCTAATTTGTGCCTTTTGTTTTCTAATTTTCTGTAAACCTATTTTATATCCTAGGGAATTGACAGAATCTACTTTCTGTATTCTTTCAGGAGCAATTTGTAATCCCATTTTGTCAAAACTTTCTTTACGTCTTCAAACATTCTTTCTGAAGTATCTTTGTTTAAATTAGATAGCAAAATGTCATCCATGTAATGGTAAATTATAGATTTAGGAAATATTTTACATATTATTTCCAATGGATGACTTATAAAGTATTGACATGGGTGAGGCTATTGAGCATTCCCTATAGAAGGACAGTATACTGGTATCTCCTAGTAGGTTGAGAATTATTATAAGAAGGTACTGTGAAGGCCAATTTTTCTCTGTCCTTTTCTTGTAAAAGTATAGTGAAAAAACAATCTTTCAAATCAATAATTATAAGGGGCCATCCTTTTGGTAATAGAGAAGGCAAAGAAATTCCAGACTATAAGGGACCCATAGGTTATATAGCTTTGTTGATAGCTCTAAGATCTGTCACCATTCTACATTTTCCACATTTCTTTTTAATAACAAATACAGGAGAATTCCAAGGGCTGGTTGACTCTTCAATATGGTGAGAATCTAGTTGCTCCTGTATCAGCAGTTCTAATGCCTGCAGTTTGTCTTCTTTTAATTGCCACTGTTTAACCCATATTGGTTTCTTAGTTAATCAGTTTAAAGGTTGGGCTGTTGGTACCTCTAAAAGTTTGCTAGTTTCTTTGTGTTCTTGTAGAGCCTGAATGGCCTGTGACCTTTGTGTATAGTGCCTTATGGTATCCTTCCCAGATTTCTGGGACTGGGTATTCCATTGCTACAGCAGGTCACAACCCCATAGAATTCACTGCAATATATACCACATATGGCCTCAGCCTTCCTCTCTGTCCTTCTGGTTCTATGTCTTCAAACCATCTTGGGAAGTCTTAAGACCTTTTGCTTTTCCCTGTTGTTCTAAAATTTTAGCCTCTTCTTTGAAATAACATTTAAAAATTAGTTGAGGCCCATCATCCAGGAATTCTGAAACTAAATGAAGCCAGTCATGTGGCGTCCCTTTAATACTAGAAGCCCATGTCTTTATCATCTTCCTAACAAATGCAGAAAGCAAGCCATAAGTTACTATTGCTTGCTTAATTTCTTTTTAGATCATTCATTCCTATAGGGATCCATCTACCTTCTTTGGATCCTTTTGGGCCTTTAGAACTTGATGCTTTGTCAGAGTAGGTTACAGGGTAGGAAGCTAAAACCCTAGGTAAGTCATTTCTGACAGCTACTGACAATGCTGAATCCTATTCTTGTATGTCCATTCCCTGCTCATCAGCTCCAATAATTTCCTCAATCATTTCAAATCTTTTTACGACTGTCTTTTGTAAAGCCCGGATCTCTGTCCTGTATATATCACTAGTTATTTCATTGAGGCACCTAGCCTCTGGTCTTCATTCTGTACATGTGATTCCAAGATCTGAAGTTTTTCCTCTAAAGATAACATCTCATCCTTGGACATTATTTGGATAGCATGCAGATTGCCTTCCTGGAGAGATAGTCTATCTGCTAACCTATCATAACTTTTTAACAAATTTTGATTGTCAAATTCAACAGTATGAAATCTTTCTGATAATTACTCAGTACCCTATGACATGGATTCAATTTTATCTGTCAAATTAATGTTACCCTTTTTAAAAGAATTATTTTTTCCAGTAATTTTAATTTTTGATGGCATTAATCCTGTCAGCTAGCTGTTCATTACTAGTCTGTAAAGACTGTATTATATCTAAAATTGCATCATTCTTGGCTCTCTTATCAAATCATTTTCTTAAGGATATAATATGAAGAAAAAACTGAGTCCCAATATCCAATAAATTGATATATCACAATAACCATATAAGCCTCGCAGAATACAATCCATAATATTAGCAAAATGTTACTAAAATTCTCTATGGTAATATTGTCTGCATTATATAACTTTCAAGTTTATTGATTTATTAATTAATAAAATATTTACCTTATGTTATTTTTTGAGCTCCAGTAAAAAGTTTTAGGTGTAATAATCTTTATTGTCCAGCAGATGTCATGTTTGCAGTTTGGTGACCAGTGGTGCAACCTGGTGCCACGAACAGTCCTGGGCCTCTTTGTTATTTTTTCACCTTGGTGCTGGTTAAATACTGATAAATATGCTTTGCTTGAGAAATTAAAAGCAATTAAATCAATTCTGTACATGGAGCAAGAAGCCCAGAATTCAAGAGCCAGGAGTACAAATTGGTAGCTGTGCAAGTAAGTCGCCATGCAGCAGGGAACACGGCAGTGGGAGAGGTGAGTGTGATCTTGGGAAATTTCCAGGTTGCTGCACACAGCTAATTTCACTGTGGCCGGGTTTACAAAAACAAAACAAAACAAAACACTCCCAAAATACATAGTAGGTAAAAGCAAGCCAAGCATGCATGGGTGGGAAACTTTCTGGCTTGTGGACTGATTAGTCCTTAAACCAGTCCACAGAGTAGGTATGGAAATCCTGCACTAGCTCAGAATTGAGTATAATAGAGGGTTATTTATTTAGGGATAGACTCACAGATTACAGTCCTCTGCTCGAACCAGGAACAGCAATCGAATCTCATAGCTGGAAGAGAGGCTGGACACATGCTTTCAATCAGCACTTATAGTATAAGAGGACACACCCATGTGGGCAGGTAACTTAAAGGCTACCGGCTATAGGAATTCCTATAGCAGTGCTCTGAGCTAGCTCTGCCTTATACAATACACATCTCATTACCATTGCCACAGTGATCCTCTCATAAGACATGGTGTTCATTATTTGTCAGAGAATTTCAATGGTTCTCTATATATCTTAGAATAAACACTAAGCATTTCAGATCTTATATCCATTATCATCTCTTTACTCATATTCTATCTATACTAACTACCCTTGGCTTCATGCTATTGTTTTTTTTTTCTTGCTTCTTTAAAATATAGAATATTAAGAATATGTGCACACAAACGTAGCTATGATTATATATTAAGTACCATGTAATGTTTTGCTAACTTGTATATCAATACAAGAACACCACTCTTCACACACTTTATTCTCTTGTGTTGAAGCCATTCAAACTTTTCTTATTTTCTGAAGTTATTTTCACTTTATTACTGCTGGTCACCCTAGTGACTGATAGCTCAGAGCGTCTCATTCCTCTTCAATAATAACTCAGTGACTGTGGATGGACCTTTGTCCATGTCCCACTCCTAATAAAAGAAAATCCTTGTCCTTTTATGAGTCTTAATGCATTTCCACAAATATTGGCATAGTCTGTGCCCCTCTTTTTACTCTGTTCACAGCTTTATTCAAAGACAGAGGTCCAGAGTATACATTGGCTAAGAAAATGAAACCAAGAGCCAGTGGAAACAAGCAGAGGTGCAATGTAAGCCATTATGCAGCTTTGTGCATCCTAAACAAGCACTTGATTTTAACTTTCCTATTTCATTTTCTTCAGAATACTACTAACGCTTGTGCCTGCATCATAGAGTTGTTACAGATTAAATTATGTAATGTTTTCAAAGCTCCTAGTACAATGTGTAACACATAGCTTTGTACAAGTGTTTGAGGAAACAAAAATTGCTTTCTAAATGAAACTTTTTGAGATTGTATATTAATAGTATGATATTTCTCATAACAGCCCTCTAGAGATCTCCATAATTCCCACTTCACAAAAAAATTCTTATGATTTACTTAGTTATTTCTACTATTGCTTGCAAACTTACTGGCCTGAAAAATCTATGGAAATGACAAATTTTTACTGTTTGTGTTTAAATCACAAAATATAGTATCTGAAATAACCTAGGTACTAGATTGCTTACTATGTACCTAGTAGGTCTTTGTTGAAAAAAATGATGAACTAAAGGTTGTTATATTTTACTTAAATAAACTTGAAAATCAATGGCAGTCCTTAACTATATGAAGTAAATTTGTTATTTTGTACTTTGAATTCTGTTTAAGATGCATCTCAATTAAGATGCATCTCAATAGACCCTAAAAAATAATATGGCACATTATTTTGCATTTTTATCCTTTAAGAGTGTGGCTGTCAATTTCTACCAACAGTGACATTAGGGGTGATATCACCTTAACTATGAAATTCTACTAGGGATAAATTGCCTGAATAACTTGCAGGAAGAAAAGACTGATTATAATATTGACCTTATTCTAAATGTCATTGTTTTCATTCTATAAAGCCTAGAGATAACATTTAATATATTTGTAGTATTGCCATTCATAAAACCACCCTTTATAAAAGGCAGACACAGGCTCATTCTATTTTTATAGTTTTGTAGTGAAAATATTTGTGCAACAGAAATATATGTTAGCACATAGTAGGTACTGGTTTCTAATAGATTTGAAGACATAATACAATGTTATGGACTTATTATTTTCTTAAGATAAAGGGAAATAATGATTAAGAAGGAGAAGGGAGAAGGGAAGGACTGGGGAGAGCTTGGAGGAGTGGGAGGGTGGAGATGGAGGAAAGGTGGATATTGGAGAAGGGAATAAGATATCTACATTATTGGAGTCATTTTAGGACTGGCAAGATACTTGGCTCTAGAGGAGATCCCAGGTGTCCACAGGGATGTCCCCAGCTAGGTCCTTGGGCAGCAGAGGAGAGGGTGCCAGAACTAGCATTGTCCCATAGTCACACTGA